>JAWNNJ010000173.1:0-42762 GCA_035045125.1 Hypselothyrea guttata
TCGGACGCAACCGACGGTAGGAGACCCTGTACTTTGTGTTTTCTTCGCTGTTTCTTATCCGATCGTAATATAGTTCACAGTATTGGTGGAGATTGACATATAGTACTACGTACATACCATATCCTAAGTCATTAGCTGTTAAACTGTAGATTTAAAACTGAAAACTGTTGCTAATTTGGTTTTTCGGTTAGCGAAAGAATGGAAGGAGTTATCAAAAATCCCAAACTATCTTGATCTGATGGCTGCATAGGAAAACACAAACACCAAAAAATGGTATTTATAGCTCTTATAGTCTGCAAGATATAGGTGGCTTCTCTGTCTGCGCAATCTTCGCTGTTTCTTTTCCGTTGGAAATGTAATTCACAGCATTGACGGGTAATGCCAAAGGCTGCGTGCATACCAAATCCCAAGTCTGTAGCTTTTAAACTGTGGCTGTTGTGGGATTTACATACATTTATAAAAAAATTGTTTGTTACATAACTTCGCTGTTTCTTGTCCGTTTGTAATGTAATTCACAACATCGACGGATAATTCTGTAGGCTACATACATGCCAAATTGCATGTTTGTAGCTTTATTATTGTGGATGCAGTGGCACATATACGCATTTTGAAAAAAATTGTCTCTTGCATATCTTCGCTAATTCTAATTCAAATCTTAAATAAATGTATAGCATCGGTGGAGAATGCCATAGACTACGTACATGCTAAATTACAAGTCTGTAGCGATATTATTGTGACTGCTGTGGCGTTTATAGTTTTCGAGATTTTTGAGGTAGTTTTAGATTTTTGATGATTCGCGGATGAAGGAGACGAGATATTAAAAGTTTGAAACAAACTTGATCTGCTTGCATTAGCTGACAACCTAAATCCGGAAAGGCGGTATCTTTAGCTGTTATAGTTGCTGAGATCTAGGTGTTCATACGGACAGACGGACAGACACACAGACACACAGACACACAGACGGACAGACGGACAGACGGACAGACGGACATGGCTAAATCAACTCAGCTCGTCGTCTTGAGTCAGAATATATATACTTTGTGGGGTCTACCACGCTTCCTTCTGCCTGTTACACACAGCTGTCATTTGCACTAAATTAATAGACCCTTTTACTTTTTTAAAGTACAGGGTCTAAAAATGGTTTGTTACGGTTTGTTACGCTCTTTCTTGTCCGTTTGTAATGTAATTCACAACATCGACGGATAATTCTGTAGGCTACATACATGCCAAATTACATGTTTGTAGCTTTATTATTGTGGATGCAGTGGCACATATACGCATTTTGAAAAAAATTGTCTCTTGCATATCTTCGCTAATTCTAATTCAAATGATAAGTAAATGTATAGTATATTGTTTGAAACAAACTTGATCTGCTTGCATTAGCTGACAAACTAAATTCGGAAAGGTGGTGTCTTTAGCTCTTATAGTTGCTGAGATCTAGGTGTTCATACGGACAGACGGACAGACAGACAGACAGACAGACAGACAGACAGACAGACAGACAGACAGACGGACAGACGGTAATGGCTATATCAACTCAGCTCGTCGTCCTGAGTCAGAATATATATACTTTGTGGGGTCTACCACGCTTCCTTCTGCCTGTTACACACAGCTGTCATTTGCACTAAATTAATAGACCCTTTTACTTTTTTAAAGTACAGGGTCTAGAAATAAAGAAGAAAAAAAAAACATGTGTACAAGAAAAAATTTAGCTGATGTGATTCAGGAGCAGTTTGGCCAAAAGAAAATTATCTGATGTGATTCAGGGGCAGTTTAGCCAAAATATTAGCTGACAAAGGTCAGGGGCGAAACGCGAAAAACAAAATTTGCGTAAATATAAAAAAAATAAACCATCTGATGAGTTTCAGAGGCAGTTTGCCAAAACATAACCTAAAACAAAAAAACAATTTTATCTGATAAGTTTCACAGGCAGTTTGCTAAAACATTATCCTGTAAAAAAAAATACAGGAGTTTATAAAAGTTGACCATATATATATATATATATATATATATATATATACATATTCAATTATTATTCAATTCGTTCTTTTTCTCAGATCATGACTGAAAACATAATCAAGCCATTCTTGTGCGAAAGCATTGACAATGCACTGGTGCGAGTCGAATGGGAGAGATGGCTGAGGGCTTTTCAAATTTATGCCGAGTCAGAAGACATCACATCAACGAAGCAAAAGCGGACGAAACTACTACATTTCGGTGGAACACAGCTCCAGTCAGTAGCATTTTCACTACCTGACGCACTAGTTAAAGCCGATGATCAGAATAATGTTTTTCAAATATTAGTCGACAAGCTGACGACCTATTTCTCTTCCAAGCAAAATTCTTCTTTTGAAAGGCATTTGTTCAGGAACCTGACACCCCTTAAAGGAGAATGTTTCTCGAAAGTTTATACTGCGCCTGCGGCAACAAATACAAAAGTGTAGTTTTGGATTAACGAAGGCTGAAGCCAAAGAAATCTGCCTTAAGGATAAGATAATTGATGCTTGGGCACCGAAAGAACTAAAAAGAAAATTATTATAGAAAGAGCATTCGTTGATCGAGATAATTGAAGCTTGTCAGGTTGATGAAGAGATAAGTAAACAGTCAGAGACTATGTCAAAGCACATATCCGAATCGATAAATAAAATCGCAACAAAGCAAATGGCATCGACTAACCCAAATCAGGAGTGTGGGAGGTGCGGACGTGTGGGGCATAAAGACGATAATCCCAATTGTCCGGCGAGAAGAACGCAGTGCATCCGATGTTCTCGATTTGGCCATTTCGGGCGGAAATGTAAAACCAATCTGAAAAGGCAACACGCACAATCAAGAAGTAGCAAGTGGGAGCAGAATGCTCATGCTGGCTCAAAACGGCAGTCAATACGCAGAGTGGAGGATGAATGTGAGCCTGCAAAGAAGCCCAAGTCAGAAGGATGCTTTAAGATCGTTAGTGAGGACGAAGAGGAGGAATGGATCAAGTGCCGGATTGGAGGCGAAGAGGTCCCCCTTATCATCGATTCTGGCTCTCGCTATAACCTTATCAGCCAAACCGACTGGTTGATGTTAAAAAGAAATAACGCCGCGATATTTAAGGTCCGACCAAATTCGCAAAACCAATTCAAAGGCTACGCTTCAGACCAAATACTTAATATTATTTGTGTATTTGAATCACCAATATCAGTTAACCAGAATTCCGAAATGATTACTTCGTTTTTCGTAATCGAAAAGGGAAAGCAGTCTTTACTTGGAAGAGAGACAGCGGTAAAATTAAATGTATTGCGGCTGGGACCGGAGATAAACCATATAGAGGAAGTTTCGGTGTTCCCTAAATGGAAAGGAGAAGGCGTCAAGCTGTCCATAAACTATGATGTTAAGCCAGTACAACAGCCGATGCGCAGAATTCCCGTTGCTCTGGAAGATAAGGTGCGGAGGAAAATCCAGGAGGCACTTAAACAAGACATCATTGAACCCGTAATAGGGCCCAGCTCATGGATTTCACCTATGGTACTCGTTTTCAAGGAGAACGGCGATGTTCGATTGTGCCTTGATATGCGTCTGGCGAATAAAGCGATCCTGAGGGAAAACTACCCACTGCCAACATTCGAATCGTTTATGACAAAATTAAAAGACGCTAAGTACTTTTCTAGACTAGATCTTAAAGATGCGTATTATCATTTGGAATTGGAAGAATCCAGTAGTGAGATAACGACATTTATCACTCCGCTTGGATTGTCCCGCTACAAGCGACTAATGTTTGGAGTCAATTTATGAATTACATTGACGATATCATAGTGTTTGGGTGTTTGGTACCTCAGAAGAAGAACATGACGTGCCTGCAGATGCAGGCTTGGAACTCTGCATCAGGGCTGCCAATTTAGCCACTTTGTGGCTAGATCTAGCCACTTTTTGATCGGGTTAGCCACTTTTTTTTTGAAAATGCTATCACTACAAATCTAGCCACTTTTTGGTTACATTTAGCCACTTTTAGCCATTTCGTTCATTTGCACTTTTGAACACAAATTTCGGTTTGATAATGCTGCGTTTAACCAAATTGGGACTAGATTTTACTACTTCATTCGTGTAAGTGCCTTCAAATTGTGTGAAGAAAGACCTTTTTTTTTTTTTTTTTTGCTTGTTTATCAAATTTTGTCGTATTTCAACTAATACTACTTGAAAAAAACATTTAGCCATTTTTAGCCACTTTTTTCGTCAATTTTAGCCACTTCTGGCCCAAAAAATCTGGCAGCACTGCTCTGCATCAACAAATAGCTTATTTCCTTTCAGGCATGAACTCTCAGTGATAGGAGCAATAATGTTAAGGGGAACCCCAGCTGCAATGAGAAAAATCTCGCGCGCTCTAGCGCGCTCGACCTGACAGTCGGGCAAGCCCGACTGTCTTATACCCTGACCACAGCTCGCGCTGCGCGCTCGCCCGTACAGTATATAATAATTGTAAAATTTAAAAACATAAAAAATTATAAACGGACAGCACGCCGATTTATTCTAGATTTCCTCTAGTTAAAACTCGCCTTCATTAAGATTAAACCGTTGAGTTTAAAATGAAAGCACCAAAAATGAGCAATAGATGGAGACGGTAAAAAAAAAAAAAAAAACAAAGCTTGGGGGTAAACAGCTAGTCTTAGAAATAGTCAGATGAAGATCTCTTGATGAATGCAGTTAAGCGGCGGCTGGGCTCGGACAGGACTGGCGTTCTTGGTTAAGGCATTCGCCTCACTAACCACAGGTTCAAGGTTCGAACCCGACTTACGACTTACTCACATATACAGACAAGTTTGACATTTTTCATTTCTAAGGTCACTGATGAGAATAGTTTGACACTATTCGAAATAGTACTATCTGACCACTGCCATAAATTTTTCCATTAAAAATCTCCCATTGCTCGACGTCGAGCCCGAATTTCCCATATTCAGTTATCAAATTATACGTCGCTTTACAATTGTAAAATTTAAAAACATAAAAAATTCTTTATATTGTAAAATGTGAACTATCGATAACTAAGTGTTGTAAAGCGAAGTAAGACAAATTATGTTAGTATTTTAGTATGCATGTAGTTCTTAAGTATTTTGTATATATGACCAGACTGGTCACACTAAGACAAGCGGCACGAAAAGACGCCACGAAAAGTGCGCAATTTTAATAAAAGAGAAAGAAAAAACCGCCAAAACCGAAGCGTTTGTATTTAAAAACCCGATCATTACAAATCAGGTGTGGGGTTTGCCCCAAAAGTCGAGATTCGCATGAGATACGCCGATATCGTGAGATTAAACAAAGAAGAACTTTGCGAGTTGCTGGCCAGCCAGGGAGTTGCAGCTGACAATAGTACCGCTATCTACCGACTACGCAGTTTGGCGAAATCCGTTATGTCTGCCAACAGCGAGCAAGTGGAGTCTGCAGCAGAGCCGCCGTCTTGTTCCATGGAGCCCGTTAATGTGCTTGCCGGACAGCATCAGGAGCATGCTGGTCTGGAGCCGCCTTGCGATCAGGTTGCCGATGTGGACAGTGCTGTGCAGCCAGCGATTGAAAATTCTGATGACGCAGTTATATTGCCCGAACCCGTGCATGGTAACCGTTTGAGTGAACATGATAGTTCACGTTCCCGTACGCCCAGTATACAATCATATAATAGTGAGGATGTTACTGACGAGCTTGTTGCTGTAGCGAATGAGATGAAGTTGTACACAGCCCGAAAGAATCTGGCAGAGTTGAAGTTAAATGTTGCCGAGCTGGAAAGTAAAATGCAGATATGCAGCACTGGCCCAAGCGTGAGTCTTATGGAGTTAGAAGCCGTCGCATCGAAGTTTACTGGAGATGACCACCTGTCTATTCAAGCGTGGATCCGAGAGATAGAGTCGCTATCTATTGCGCACGGATTGAATGATGCCCAGCGTTGGCAGTTGGGCAACAGATTGCTACAAGGATCGGCCCGAGCATACATCACATTTGAGAAGACAACCAATTGGAAACAGTTTAGCGAAGCCTTGGTTAAAGTATTTGGCTTTAAAGTGTCTAACCAGGAGATTGCAAAGCGGCTGCAGAACCGTTCAATTGCAAAAGGCGAATCTCTTTTGCAATATTATATTGCCATGCGGCAAATTGCACTACAAGGCGCGTTTGACGATATTGATGTTATAAAGTATATAGTGGATGGGCTGCGCGATCAGACTGGATGCGCTGCTCCACTATACTACTGTACTTCCCTAGACGAACTGCGTGAAAAGATGATGCGATACCAAACCGTGCAGACCGAGAAGAAGAAGACCTCAGGAGTTCCCCGAGCAGCAAACGACCAATCAGCGGGAGCGAGTACTGTTCGCTCCACCAATACCGACCAGGGTACTAGATGCTACAATTGCCGCCAAATGGGACATATAAGTCATAACTGTCCCAAGCCTAAAAGACCGGAAGGAGGATGCTTCATATGTTTCGAGGTGGGTCATCAACACCGTGAGTGCCCGAAGCGACGTCGAGTAGCTGGAATGGGTGCTTCTGAGGATGAAGCATCAATTGGCGAGAAATCATTTATCCAATCTGTAAGTTTAAGAATATATAGTAAAGAGGGATGCACCGACTTTAACGATATTTTTGCCCTGTTAGATACCGGAAGCCCCGTTAGCTTTATAAGTAAATCAGTCATCCAGAAACTGATGAAATGTGACAAGTTGGAGAAAAGTCACTTTCGCGGCCTTAGTGGACAGCCTATTCTAACTTACGGAAAGATTAAACTTTTGCTTTTGTTTCAAAACAAGTATTATGACATTGAAGTGTTTGTAATTCCTAATTTCATTTTGCCAACGCCTCTCCTTCTTGGCCGAGACGTGTTAAAAATATTAAGCCTTAAACTTGTAATGTGCAAAAGAACTGAAGATAGCACGCAAGAAAAACTATTAATAAACAATACCATTGCGTTAGTATATAAATCGTTTGGTGCATCCCTATTTGCTAAGCTACCTAGATACGAATCAAGCGCAGCATGCTTTGCATCATAAGGCACCCTTAACTTATCAAGTTAATGATTTTGTAGCAATTCGTAACGTTGACGTCACCTCTGGTTCATGCAAGAAATTCGCCCCTAAATATCGCGGACCGTATAAAGTAAATAGAGTTTTCCCGAACGATCGCTATGAAATTACCGACATTGATGATTGCCAGCTTACACAGATACCGTATAAGGGAATCCTTGAGGCGGCTAGGTTGAAACCATGGTTGCAAGTGTGTAATAAAACAATAGGGCTATGTTTATGAGTTGTAAATAATAGAAATTGTAAATTCAAATTTTAAAATTGTATTTTGATCGCGGTCGATCAAATGTCAGGTCGGCCGAATGTAAAATGTGAACTATCGATAACTAAGTGTTGTAAAGCGAAGTAAGACAAATTATGTTAGTATTTTAGTATGCATGTAGTTCTTAAGTATTTTGTATATATGACCAGACTGGTCACACTAAGACAAGCGGCACGAAAAGACGCCACGAAAAGTGCGCAATTTTAATAAAAGAGAAAGAAAAAACCGCCAAAACCGAAGCGTTTGTATTTAAAAACCCGATCATTACAATATATAATTTAATTTATCTATAAATGAAACGCACGAATTGCGCGCAACGGATCACGCCTAATTCACTAACTTAACGTTCGCAATGATAATCGCGCTTTAAACTATTTATAATAGTACGAATATTATAAATATTATAAAAAGTATACAACGTATTTAGCAATCGAACGAACGCACAAAACGATCTGACGAGGTGGCAACGCTACCGCCAAAACTCAATTTGGCACATGGTATGGCGATGAAGGTGGCGCTCGAACACTTGTCGCTTGGTCTCTGACGTCACGCGTCACAGACTTTTGTTATTTTGCGCAATCTTATTTTGGCACCTTGCAATTGGTGTTGTTTACATGCGTACATGCACACATACATATATGGTATTCGTCTATTCTACATGTATGTGTGTTTCTGTTTATACATACACACATACACTTGCTGGGCTGCAGGGCCCGTGCGAAGCAATACATGCAGTATTGAGTAGCTTATATCTCCTCTGTTTATTAACCGATTTTAATGCGCTTTTCAGGATAGTTAAATATAATAGAAGAGAGTATATATACCAAATAACAACATTCTATGTTTAATATTACGCTTGTTTTTGAACTTTTAAGTTTAACTATTGTGTAGCTTATATCTCCTGTGTTTATCAACCGAGTTCAATGCGCTTTTCAGACTAGTTAAATATAATAGTAGAAAGCTTATGTTCCGACTAACAACCTTCTATGATTATTATTACGCTTGTTATTCAACTTTTTGTGTTAAAAAATACGAGGTTGTTTGGGTTTTATTGATTTTTGGGCGTGAAGGGGGCGTGGCATCAACGATTTGAAATAAACTTGATCTGCGTACGTTATTTATCTACCAAACACGCCAAAAATGACAGCTCTAGCTTTTGTAGTTTCCGAAATCGATGCGTTCATACAGACGCCCAGACAGACAGACAGACAGGGCTAAATCGACTCAGCTCGTCTCCCTGATCAAGAATATATATAGTTTGTGGGGTCTGCCACGCCTCCTTCTGCATGTTACATACATTCTGACAAAGTTAATATCCCTGTATTTCCCATTTTTCAATGGGTACAGGGTATAAAAATAGCATAATCGAACAAAAGTAATTTTAGGGTGGAAATACAATCATTTATAATGATTTAATTATACCGCCCCTGATCCGCCGATATTAACTGTTGTTGCCCCAACCAGCATTTCTAGTAAACCCAAGCCTCTCATAGCTGTCCCTCCGAAAAAACAAATTTTTGTGTCACGCCTTACGCCTGATACTACGTCCGATGACATCAAAGCTTATATAAAAAGCAAAATTGATGTCCCCAACATAGTTGTAGAAAAGTTTAATTTTAAATATGCTCGAGAGGTGTCCTCCTTTAAAATAGGGATCCCGGCCGAAATGTTTAACACTATTTGTAGTGATAGCTTTTGGCCGCCAGATCTTGTTGTAAAGGAGTTCACGCCAAAGAAAAATGATCGGCCTCCGATTACTTTACCCGTTAATACGGGGGGTGCATCTACTAGTAGCAACGCACCAAAAAACTAACTTCCTTTCTTTCTGTAGCCTACCAAAATGTCCGTGGTCTGAATACTAAACTATCTACCTTGTATGTAAATAGCCTATCCTTTGAATTTCAAGTAGTTGTATTGACTGAAACCTGGTTAAAACCGGAAATTCCTGATCTATCAATTTTTCCTAGTAGATTTAACACATACAGATGTGATCGCACTACAAGAATGGGTGGTGGGGTCCTTATAGCCGTCGATTCTGACCTGTCCTCGGAGATAATTATCTCATCTCCATCTTTAAGCATTGAATTTGTATGTGTTAAAATCTCCCTTCCAAATTGCTCTGTCTATATTACTTCCTCCTATATACCTCCTAACTCCGACGTTTCTATTTATATTAACCACCTTACTGCAATTCAATCTATTTCCTGTCTTGCAGCTGACAAGGACTACCTTTTTGTACTGGGCGATTTCAACTTGCCAGGAGTCGACTGGACTTTTGAATGTGATGTGTTGTCCCCTTCTCGTTTACACGAGCTAATTGAAGGGCTTTTAGAGCTTAACCTTTCGCAAGTTAATACTGTTCGTAATTGTAATGGTCGCTTTTTAGATTTGATTTTTTCCTCCTATCCTACTCGTAGTACTGTCACTCGTATTAATCCTCTTCTTTTTCCGGAAGACTCTTTTCATCCGACTTTGGAGTTAGTTTTGGAGCTGCCCGGTCGTCTTGCTGCTTTCAGCACAACGCGTAAAGCGCGTTGTTTTCGTAGAACAAACTTTATTGAGCTTAATACGCTAATTCTTGAAACAGATTGGTCTCAATTGTATTCCTGTGCTGATATGTATGTTGCTACTACATTATTTTATAAAACCTTGAATTGTCTTTTGGATTCCTGCGTTCCGGTGGTAACTCAGGCCAGGTCAGCTAGACCCCCTTGGTTCACACGGGAGCTAACGGGTTTAAAAAATGCGAAGTCTAGGTATTATAAAAGGTACAAGGAATCAGGCAAGCCATCTGACATTTCTCGATATGCTATAGCTAGGGCCAATTTTCTGAGCATGAATTCGCATTGCTACCATGCGTATCTGCACCGCTGTAAGCTTCAGTTTGCAAGTGATCCACGGCAGTTCTACAACTTTGTCAATTCCAAGCGAAAATCGTCTTCTCTACCTTCTTCAGTCTACTTTGGAAACACAAAAGCAAACACTGATCAGGCCTCAGCCGATCTGTTTGCCGAGTTTTTCCAAACTACTTACTCTTCTTCTAATACTGCTTCTATGCATTATCCTTACCAACAACATAGGTCTAACTGCATTTTTGGTCCTGTAATCACGAGAAGTTCGCTCCTCGACGTTCTCTATAAAATTAAACCGGTTTTCTCACCGGGGCCGGATGGCATTCCAGCGTGTGTACTTAAGTACTGTGCGGATGCTTTGTCTGAGCCTTTATTTAAACTTTTTTACATTGTCTGACGTATGATGACATCACCTCGCAGTCATTATTACAAGCAGACTTAAATTCTTTTTTATCTTGGTGTAAGTCCAATCAGCTTTACCTAAACTGCTCGAAGTGCAAGGTGATGTCATTTTCCAGGGGCCAGGCTAAACATTTTAATTACATGATCGACAGGACGACTCTTTCCAGAATTGAGGAAGTAAATGATTTAGGTTTACTCCTCGATCGTAAACTAAAATTTGATAAACATATCACGCTTACAATCAGTAAGGCTCTGCGGGTCCTTGGATTCATCAAACGGTGGTCCAAGGAATTTGATGACCCCTACACCACTAAACTACTCTATACTTCTCTTGTACGGCCTATTCTGGAATACGGATCTTGTGTTTGGTCGCCACAATATTCTGTACATCAGGATAGAATTGAATCTGTACAAAAGAAATTTCTTCTCTTCGCTCTCCGTGGACTTAACTGGGTTTCGGGTATTGATTTGCCTCCCTATAGTAGTAGACTTCTCTTAATTAATCTTGCTTCGCTTACTAATCGCCGTACCATGTTGAATGTTGTATTTGTGGTTCGGTTGCTGCGTGGTGAAATTGACTCACCCACTTTATTGAGCCGAATTAGTTTATCCATACCGCAGCGCCCAACCCGATATTTTACTCCATTGGCTTTAAATTTTTGTAGTACTAACTTTTCTCTGCATGAACCTTTCCGATTACTTTGTACTGATTATATTCGTCTCTATCAAGTATTTGATTCGGAATCTCACATTTACACCATTAAATCATCTATTTTAAATTTTCTAATACAACGTAATCAGTACCACAGTCTAACCACTTAACCACTAATTTCGGCCTGATAGGGTTTTTCTGGGTTTTCCCTCATCCTTGCAGCAAATGCTGGGCCTATTTTATCTCATTTTATTTTCTTTTATTTTCATCCCCAGTTCTACTTATTAATTTTTAAAGAATTTTTACCATGTAACTTTTTTTTTTAACTTTTACACTGTCGACTGTATTTAGTTGACATTAAATAAAAAAAAAAATAAAAGTTATTAATTACATAAAAAAAAAAAAACGTAACTCCCCATGGAACTACAGGGTCAGCACCAACCGAATTGATGTTCAACCGGGTTATTCGCGATAAAATTCCTGGAGTTCAAGATTTGTTGGGAGAATTTAGCGATTCAGTAGAAAACGAAAAAGATCTTGCGAAAGGAAAGGAAACAAGGAAAGGAAAGGAGTATGCTGACAAAAGGAGGGGAGCAAAGGAAATTGACATCAGAGTAGGAGATCGGGTTTCACTGAAGAATGTAATATTTCCGAGCAAGCTTACGACGAACTTTGATACTACTGAATATCAGGTAGACAAAAGAAAGGGCGATATGATAAAGATATCAAGTGGAAGTAAGACCTTACTGAGAAATGTTAGCCATGTAAAGAAGGTCCCAGAAGCGGAAGTTCCTATTAATGTAGACAATCACACTGCAAACTCCCAGATGGAAGATGACGTCCAGGACCAGCCAAACTTCAGGACTCCTGCGAAGGAAAATTGCACAACCAGCGTTACTGGGACAACACCTACTGCCAGAGAAGGATTAAAGCTGAAGCTCTTCAATAAAGGAGGGATGTGGGAACCCGTACCAACGGACAGTGTTGTGAGCGACGAGAGCGAAAGAGCGAACAACACTGTTTCTGATTAATCTCTCTCTCTATAATTATCTCCTTATTCATTCTTGTATGGTACGTTGGCGTGAGCGCAAGTGCGCAGAAATAAAGAACAACAAAGTGCGAATATAACTGTGTTATTATTATTGGAAACCCGGGTTATTACAAAACCTATTAAGCATAATTCACTAAGTGTATTCTGTTTCCCTTGACAGTAATAATTTTATGAATAATCATAATAGGCGGAGCAGAGCAGTCGGACGGGTTTGATTGTAGAATACCCTGTACCCTTTATGTAATTTTATAAAACAATTATGCGAGGCGTAGCGGGAATGTTTCCTTTTCTTTCTGTTTTGTGTGCATTAGGCACCATGCGGTGCCATAGGGCGAACAAGCACAGTGGGTGAAACGACTCATCTAGCGGCAAATATCTCAAATTTGAGTTTTCGAAAATAGCATTTTTAGACCCTGTACTTTAAAAAAGTAAAAGGGTCTATTAATTTAGTGCAAATGACAGCTGTGTGTAACAGGCAGAAGGAAGCGTGGTAGACCCCACAAAGTATATATATTCTGACTCAAGACGACGAGCTGAGTTGATTTAGCCATGTCCGTCTGTCCGTCTGTCCGTCTGTCCGTCTGTGTGTCTGTGTGTCTGTGTGTCTGTCCGTCTGTCCGTATGAACACCTAGATCTCAGCAACTATAACAGCTAAAGATACCGCCTTTCCGGATTTAGGTTGTCAGCTAATGCAAGCAGATCAAGTTTGTTTCAAACTTTTAATATCTCGTCTCCTTCATCCGCGAATCATCAAAAATCTACAACTACCTCAAAAATCTCGAAAACTATAAACGCCACAGCAGTCACAATAATATCGCTACAGACTTGTAATTTAGCATGTACGTAGTCTATGGCATTCTCCACCGATGCTATACATTTATTTAAGATTTGAATTAGAATTAGCGAAGATATGCAAGAGACAATTTTTTTCAAAATGCGTATATGTGCCACTGCATCCACAATAATAAAGCTACAAACATGCAATTTGGCATGTATGTAGCCTACAGAATTATCCGTCGATTACATTACAAACGGACAAGAAACAGCGAAGTTATGTAACAAACCATTTTTTTATAAATGTATGTAAATCCCACAACAGCCACAGTTTAAAAGCTACAGACTTGGGATTTGGTATGCACGCAGCCTTTGGCATTACTCGTCAATGCTGTGAATTACATTTCCAACGGAAAAGAAACAGCGAAGATTGCGCAGACAGAGAAGCCACCTATATCTTGCAGACTATAAGAGCTATAAATACCATTTTTTGGTGTTTGTGTTTTCCTTTGCAGCCATCAGATCAAGATAGTTTGGGATTTTTGATAACTCCTTCCATTCTTTCGCTAACTGAAAAACCAAATTAGCAACAGTTTTCAGTTTTAAATCTACAGTTTAACAGCTAATGACTTAGGATATGGTATGTACGTAGTACTATATGTCAATCTCCACCAATACTGTGAACTATATTACGATCGGATAAGAAACAGCGAAGAAAACACAAAGTACAGGGTCTCCTACCGTCGGTTGCGTCCGACTGTAGCTCCGTCCTTACTGGTTTAAATATCATATATGTATATATATAACATACACTTAATCGAATTCCTTGAATTAATTTTGTTTTGTTGCCATAAGTTTCGCATACATTTATATATGTTGTGATTGAATCTATTAATTTTTCATTTTATTTGGTATATTAAGCTGAAGAACAGCAAACATTGTTATCTTGATTTAACGTAAATTTAAATTGAAACTAGACTGATTGGGTTTTTTATGGGTTTCCCCACATCCTTAGCAACGAATGTTGGTCTAGAATTGTAAGCTCCCATACAAACTGTCTTGTCATTTAAATAAACTCTATTTTAATTTGAATGTGTATATTATGTTTTTGAGGAGGTGTGTTGGAAATCACGCAATTTAAATAGTCGCGGGCCCGGGTATTTATCGAGTACATATCGATATATGCAAATGCATACCTACCGCGGGATGATGAAATCGCGTATAACAAAAACGTAATACACACACACTTATATCGCTTGATCTTTTTGAGCGTCACTTGCTTCACGTTCTTCGTTGATGACAGACAGAAAAGAAAAGAGAAATATAAAATTGAAATCTATAAAATCCAATATTGTTTTATTGAAGTTGAGCTGACTGATTTAATATAGTGATAATAAAACAACTGGACATTTGTGTTGCTTGTTGTCTGCCGGAGCCCCAGTACATTAACTTGTGCATTGCCTGCCGGAGCACTAGTTTGTCAGACGCCAGACGCCAGATGCCAGACGCCAGACGCCAGACGCGAGACGCCATTTTGCAAATATATTCAATAAAATATATACAGTAGAATCCGGTTATAGCGACATTCAAGGGACCGACGATTTTACGTCGTTATATCCGGCAGACGCACTATCCGAAAGGAGCAAAAAAAAAATTTTTTTGTATATTATGGATGCCATGTTCGTAATAGGTTTTAAAATAAAACAAATTAATTTTTTAATCAAAACAAAAAATTTAATACAGTAGAATCCGGTTATAGCGACTTTCAAGGGACCGACGTCGTTATATCCGGAAGACAAAATCCATGATTTTGTTTCTTTTTCGTATTGAAAAAACACAAAATCCATGATTTTGTTTGCTTCTTTTAGCATTGTTAAAGAAATCAAATTTTCCTCTTTAAAGTTTTTTTTTTGTTCGACACGTCGCAATATCCGGTTGAATTGAAATGAAAAATTGAATTGAAATTGAAAAATCTCGTCGTTATAAGCGGTTTGTCGCTAAAAGCGGAGTCGTTATAAGCGGAGGCCGTTTCATATAAGTTTGTATGGGGACCAACCAAACCATCGAGTTTTCGTCGCAATAACCGGACGGACGCTATAAGCGGCGTCGTTATAACCGGATTCTACTGTACATATATTCGTGAGCAGGACGACAAGCCGAGTCGATATAGCCATGTCCGCCATGACCACCTAGACTTCACCAACTATAAGAGCTAGAGACACCATATTCGGGATTTAGGTTCTCCTATTCAGTAAGCAGATAAAGTTTATTTTTGATTTTGGATAAAAGGGTCTATTAATTTAGTGCAAATGACAGATGTATGTAACACCCAGAAGGAAGCGTGATAGACCCCACAAAGTATATAAATTCTGACTCGGGACGACGAGTTAAGTTAACCCTCTAACGGGCAAACTCGAAATAATGGTCGTACGAAGTTGGGATTTTTTTGGTGGTAAATATTGTCGACAAAAGCTTATGTTTTGAATTTCATCCCAAAATATTGATTAGAACGCCCGCCAGGTGGAAAAAACTTTTTTACCAAAAATCTAAAAAAATAATTTAATTATACTATAAAAAAATTGATCACATAGGCTGACTATAACCTATAGCTCCCATAGAACCCTCTAACGAGCAAACACTCGAGAGTATGCGATATAGCCGACTTTTATTTATATTATGATTACATTTTTTTAGTGATATTATTAAAAACAATACTATAGTTATGGAATTTACATTTGTTACAAAATGCTTAAATTTCGTCATATTTGCACCATTTCACCAGTTTTATTAAATCTAATATGTGAAGGTAAATTGAATGATATATTAGGAGTATTTTTTGCATCATCACGAGATGTTGGGCGATCTATATAATAAGTAGATTTGCTGGCGATAAGACCAGGAACTATACCCTCTCAAAACTCTATAAGTGGTGGCCATATCCATGATAGAAAAGCCTTTTTTAATATGTCGGAACTCTACACGAGCATGAAACCGATCCATGAAATTATTTTTCGAGTTCATATTTGAATCTTCAAGCAAAGCAAAGTCATCCATTGATCATTATGCATTATGTGGTTATGCATTAACCACATTTTGGATGCATAAATATATTGCCCAATATAGATAAAGTCGGTTATTTCGCATTTAAATGATCGACAATATAGATACACTCGAGTGTTTGCGCGTTAGAGGGTTCTATGGGAGCTATAAGATATAGTAGGCCGATGTGGCCAATTTTTTTATAGTATATTTAAATTATTTTTTTAGATTTTTCGTGAAAATTTCATAACGATATCTCTACTAATGTATTTATGGCCTCAATTGTGCACTCGCAAGCAGCGCAGGCAGCGCTGTCGCGATTTTTTGTCAATGAATTTTTTATGCAAATCAACATTTTTATTTATTTACGCACTACAAAATAATTTATTTCAATAAATATATTGTCTGAGCTATCAGTAAAAAATCCCAAGTAAATTGGACAAGTTTAAATATTTTTTTAGACCCTGTACTTTAAAAAAGTAAAAGGGTCTATTAATTTAGTGCAAATGACAGCTGTGTGTAACAGGCAGAAGGAAGCGTGGTAGACCCCACAAAGTATATATATTCTGACTCAAGACGACGAGCTGAGTTGATTTAGCCATGTCCGTCTGTCCGTCTGTCCGTCTGTCCGTCTGTCCGTCTGTGTGTCTGTGTGTCTGTGTGTCTGTCCGTCTGTCCGTATGAACACCTAGATCTCAGCAACTATAACAGCTAAAGATACCGCCTTTCCGGATTTAGGTTGTCAGCTAATGCAAGCAGATCAAGTTTGTTTCAAACTTTTAATATCTCGTCTCCTTCATCCGCGAATCATCAAAAATCTACAACTACCTCAAAAATCTCGAAAACTATAAACGCCACAGCAGTCACAATAATATCGCTACAGACTTGTAATTTAGCATGTACGTAGTCTATGGCATTCTCCACCGATGCTATACATTTATTTAAGATTTGAATTAGAATTAGCGAAGATATGCAAGAGACAATTTTTTTCAAAATGCGTATATGTGCCACTGCATCCACAATAATAAAGCTACAAACATGCAATTTGGCATGTATGTAGCCTACAGAATTATCCGTCGATTACATTACAAACGGACAAGAAACAGCGAAGTTATGTAACAAACCATTTTTTTATAAATGTATGTAAATCCCACAACAGCCACAGTTTAAAAGCTACAGACTTGGGATTTGGTATGCACGCAGCCTTTGGCATTACCCGTCAATGCTGTGAATTACATTTCCAACGGAAAAGAAACAGCGAAGATTGCGCAGACAGAGAAGCCACCTATATCTTGCAGACTATAAGAGCTATAAATACCATTTTTTGGTGTTTGTGTTTTCCTATGCAGCCATCAGATCAAGATAGTTTGGGATTTTTGATAACTCCTTCCATTCTTTCGCTAACCGAAAAACCAAATTAGCAACAGTTTTCAGTTTTAAATCTACAGTTTAACAGCTAATGACTTAGGATATGGTATGTACGTAGTACTATATGTCAATCTCCACCAATACTGTGAACTATATTACGATCGGATAAGAAACAGCGAAGAAAACACAAAGTACAGGGTCTCCTACCGTCGGTTGCGTCCGACTGTAGCTCCGTCCTTACTGGTTTTTGTTTGCATTTGGTTGCTTCGTTCAAAACTGGTTTTGATATTCAAATTGGTTGGATATTTTAAAAGGGTTTTTAAGAGGGGATTATTTTTTTTCAAAATTGCGCATCATATAATTTAACCGTTTTTTTCCCGCAATTCAAAAAATTGTTTTTCTCACAATTTTTTTGTTTTGAAAACTTTAATATATCTATAAATAAAAAAAAAAGTGACCGTGATCTGATCGATAATTTTGTAAGCTAGAGGCTTCATAACATAAGTACCTCCGTTTTGATATTATTTCTCGACTTTAGGTAATCTTACAAAATGGGATTCGGGTGGATTCGGGTCAAATCCTATTAATTCACTTAGTATGATCAATTATCTTTTTAAAAAGTGGGAAATGATCTGCTACAATGTGCTACCCTGCATTTGCGAAATGAGGGTATATGGGACGTATATAAACTCTTATACGTCCCATATACCCTCATAAGAAAAAGCATTTTACACACTTTGGGAGGCGTGGCAATTCCCAAAAAGTAAACATATTCTGTAATTAGATGATAGACCCATTCTATTAAACTATGTATGCTCATCGGTTTTCCCATTTGTCTGCTTTAAGGAACCCATTGAAAACAACATTTATGACCTGCACCATTTTCACATGTTATTCATGCGAAAAATATGACAAAGATCAATTTTATTGCAATCGGCAGGTTTTTTATAAAGGGTAAATTCAGGTTAAAGCAAAACTTTTAATTGTGATCCAGAAAAAACAGGTACAATTTTACGTTGGTAAAATTAGCCCTACCTGTTTTTCAAAGGATATAAATCTGTTTTATTGCCTGGTATGCAAACAATTCAAGTTATCAGGTAATATCCAAAATGTTCCTGAACCCTTTTTATCTTATTATCCTATAAAAAGAATTCACTGTTGAATCCGGAGGTTAGTTGCATTGTAACAGTCAGTAAGCTACAAATTTGTATTCTTTAATGTCAATTGCAAAGTGATCTTTATATTTGGTATGGATAAATGAAAAAGTCGCAGCAAAGAAATGTTTCGCGGTTGAGAGACATATTTTTAAGAACATTTTGGACGAATCAATGTATAACCCCAAGGAGTTACTGAAAATTGGAATACGCTTAAGAAATTTCAACAGCAACTTGGTGAAAAAATTGACTCTGTGTAGAAAAAACCAAGAATATTTCGAACGTGAAAACTAGGAATGCACAACGGTCCGCCCCATACGACTGTAGATCCGTCCTGACTGGTTTTATTTTAATAAAAAACCAGAATGGTTTTTTTCAAAATGCAAGTATGTGCCTCTGCAACCATGATATAAAAACTACAGACTTGTAATTTGAAATATACGTAGCCTATAGATTTAACCGTCGATGTTGTGAATTACAGCGAAGTTATGTAACAACAACAATTTTCTTATATATGTATGTAAGCGCCACTACAGCCACAGTTTAAAAGCTATAGACTTGGAATTTGGCATGTACGCAGCCTATGGCATTATCCATCAATGGTGTGAATTATATTACCAAAGGAAAAGAAACATCGAACATAGCGCAGACAGAGCCGCCACCTAGATTTTGGAAACTATTAGAGCTACCATTTTTTTGGTATTTATGTTCTCCTGTGCAACCATCAGATCAGTTAGTTTGGGTTTTTTAATAACTCCTCTCATTCCTCCGCTAACCGAAAAACCAATTTAGCAACTGCTTACAGTTTTAAAGCTCTAGTTTTAAAGCTAAAGATTTGGGATGTGGCATGTAAGTAGTCTATGACAATTCCCATCGATGCTGTGAATTATAATACGATCGGATAAGAAACAGCGGAGAAAACACAAAGTACAGGGTCTCCTACAGTCGGTTGCGTCCGACTGTAGCTCCGTCCTTACTGGTTTAATTGTGTGTTAGTGTATTATTTTAATATTTTTTTATGGTAAAGTTAAGTTATATTGTAAAATGAGGCATATATAAAAATTTGCCCCGATCGTTCCTATGGGAGCTATAGGATTTAGTCAGCCGATGTGGATAATTTTTTTATGACAAATTAATTATTTTAATAGATTTTTGGTGCAAATTTCATAACGATATCTCAACTATAACTATTTATGTCGCATACTTTCATACAAGCCACACCACTGTGGAATGGTTGGATAGCATGCTTTTACTGTCTGAAAAACAAAGAATTGGTGAAGCGAAGACATGCGAAGAGCTAATGACAGCAACAAGAGTGAGTTTGCACAAACCAGGGAAGAAAAATGCTGCCAAAGAAGAATAATTACTTACTAAATCGTCACGATCTCTTACTTTTCTTAGGGATGAAACAAGGATGAAGCGAATAACATATTAAACAGATCCTTGTTTTGCCTTGTTCGGGAGAATTTACAAGTGTTGGTATACCTGAATTTTTTGTAATCCTTATTTCGCGCTTCTTGTGCTTCCTCACACATCTCTCCAATGGGAAGGCTTTGATACTCGATCAACAGTTGTCCGTGTGCCAAAATCTTATGAACTGTGGGAGTAAGCTTCTTTTCCGGATAATTTTCCTGTAGCATCTGTGCTGTTTTTGAGGCATATTCGCCATATTTAGAGCCATTTATCATTTCCTTGCAGTTAAAGACATTTAAAATTGTTGGAAATCACGCAATTTAAATAGTCGCGGGCCCGGGTATTTATCGAGTACATATCGATATATGCAAATGCATACCTACCGCGGGATGATGAAATCGCGTATAACAAAAACGTAATACACACACATATATATCGCTTGATCTTTTTGAGCGTCACTTGCCTTCTACTCTTCGTCAATGACAGACAGTGAAAACGAAAAGAGAAATATAAAATTGAAATCTTAATATCAAATATTGTTTTATTGATATTGAGCTGACGGATTGACTGTAGAGAAAATAAAACAACTGGACATCTGTATTGCTTGTTGTCTGCCGGAGCCCCAGTATATTAACTTGCGCATTGCCTGCCGGAGCGCTAGTTTGCCAGACGCCAGACGCCTGACGCCAGACGCGAGACGCCATTTTGCAAATATATTCAATAGGTTATGGGCCCAGTTCACGCTTGAACACTGCGAGCTAAGTATACATACAAATACATACGTATATACATTTGAATATTGAATTTTGTGAAATATGGATAAAACCAAAAGAAATATTAAACAATTCGACGGCGAAAAATATTCAATTTGGAAATTTCGCATAAGAGCTTTACTGAGTGAATATGACGCATTAAAAGTAATTGACCAAACGTGTGACGATTCCGAAGAAACGAAGAAATTAGAGAGAATCGCGAAAAATGTAATAATTGAATTCTTAAGTGAATTACCTTGGATTTGCAAGCAATGAAAGTACGGCAAAAGAGATTTTTCAAAAACTAGATGCCATATACGAGCGGAAAAGCTTAGCGTCACAATTATCAATTCGTAAACAACTTTTGTCGCTAAAATTAAAGGGTGATTCTTTGCTACTTAATCATTTTGGGTGCATGGCATAACGCCCGGTGTCATAGCGCCGGCGGGCGCTGTGACACGGACAATTGGGTCATAGCGCCCGCAGGCGTTCTGTCACTTTTGAAAGTGTCATATCGCCCGCGGTCTTTATGTCATTTTTCTTGTGGGCATTATGACACTATGAGAAGTGCATTAACGCCCGAACCTAATAATAATGAAATACCTGGTATAAATAGCCACCCAGCATAATTTCTTGTTTTTCAAAGGATATAAATCTGTTTTATTGCCTGGTATGCAAACAATTCAAGTTATCAGGTAATATCCAAAATGTTCCTGAACCCTTTTTATCTTATTATCCTATAAAAAGAATTCGCTGTTGAATCCGGAGGTTAGTTGCATTGTAACAGTCAGTAAGCTACAAATTTGTATTCTTTAATGTCAATTGCAAAGTGATCTTTATATTTGGTATGGATAAATGAAAAAGTCGCAGCAAAGAAATGTTTCGCGGTTGAGAGACATATTTTTAAGAACATTTTGGACGAATCAATGTATAACCCCAAGGAGTTACTGAAAATTGGAATACGCTTAAGAAATTTCAACAGCAACTTGGTGAAAAAATTGACTCTGTGTAGAAAAAACCAAGAATATTTCGAACGTGAAAACTAGGAATGCACAACGGTCCGCCCCATACGACTGTAGATCCGTCCTGACTGGTTTTATTTTAATAAAAAACCAGAATGGTTTTTTTCAAAATGCAAGTATGTGCCTCTGCAACCATGATATAAAAACTACAGACTTGTAATTTGAAATATACGTAGCCTATAGATTTAACCGTCGATGTTGTGAATTACAGCGAAGTTATGTAACAACAACAATTTTCTTATATATGTATGTAAGCGCCACTACAGCCACAGTTTAAAAGCTATAGACTTGGAATTTGGCATGTACGCAGCCTATGGCATTATCCATCAATGGTGTGAATTATATTACCAAAGGAAAAGAAACATCGAACATAGCGCAGACAGAGCCGCCACCTAGATTTTGGAAACTATTAGAGCTACCATTTTTTTGGTATTTATGTTCTCCTGTGCAACCATCAGATCAGTTAGTTTGGGTTTTTTGATAACTCCTCTCATTCCTCCGCTAACCGAAAAACCAATTTAGCAACTGCTTACAGTTTTAAAGCTTCAGTTTTAAAGCTAAAGATTTGGGATGTGGCATGTAAGTAGTCTATGACAATTCCCATCGATGCTGTGAATTATAATACGATCGGATAAGAAACAGCGGAGAAAACACAAAGTACAGGGTCTCCTACAGTCGGTTGCGTCCGACTGTAGCTCCGTCCTTACTGGTTTAATTGTGTGTTAGTGTATTATTTTAATATTTTTTTATGGTAAAGTTAAGTTATATTGTAAAATGAGGCATATATAAAAATTTGCCCCGATCGTTCCTATGGGAGCTATAGGATTTAGTCAGCCGATGTGGATAATTTTTTTATGACAAATTAATTATTTTAATAGATTTTTGGTGCAAATTTCATAACGATATCTCAACTATAACTATTTATGTCGCATACTTTCATACAAGCCACACCACTGTGGAATGGTTGGATAGCATGCTTTTACTGTCTGAAAAACAAACAATTGGTGAAGCGAAGACATGCGAAGAGCTAATGACAGCAACAAGAGTGAGTTTGCACAAACCAGGGAAGAAAAATGCTGCCAAAGAAGAATAATTACTTACTAAATCGTCACGATCTCTTACTTTTCTTAGGGATGAAACAAGGATGAAGCGAATAACATATTAAACAGATCCTTGTTTTGCCTTGTTCGGGAGAATTTACAAGTGTTGGTATACCTGAATTTTTTGTAATCCTTATTTCGCGCTTCTTGTGCTTCCTCACACATCTCTCCAATGGGAAGGCTTTGATACTCGATCAACAGTTGTCCGTGTGCCAAAATCTTATGAACTGTGGGAGTAAGCTTCTTTTCCGGATAATTTTCCTGTAGCATCTGTGCTGTTTTTGAGGCATATTCGCCATATTTAGAGCCATTTATCATTTCCTTGCAGTTAAAGACATTTAAAATTGTTGGAAATCACGCAATTTAAATAGTCGCGGGCCCGGGTATTTATCGAGTACATATCGATATATGCAAATGCATACCTACCGCGGGATGATGAAATCGCGTATAACAAAAACGTAATACACACACATATATATCGCTTGATCTTTTTGAGCGTCACTTGCCTTCTACTCTTCGTCAATGACAGACAGTGAAAACGAAAAGAGAAATATAAAATTGAAATCTTAATATCAAATATTGTTTTATTGATATTGAGCTGACGGATTGACTGTAGAGAAAATAAAACAACTGGACATCTGTATTGCTTGTTGTCTGCCGGAGCCCCAGTATATTAACTTGCGCATTGCCTGCCGGAGCGCTAGTTTGCCAGACGCCAGACGCCTGACGCCAGACGCGAGACGCCATTTTGCAAATATATTCAATAGGTTATGGGCCCAGTTCACGCTTGAACACTGCGAGCTAAGTATACATACAAATACATACGTATATACATTTGAATATTGAATTTTGTGAAATATGGATAAAACCAAAAGAAATATTAAACAATTCGACGGCGAAAAATATTCAATTTGGAAATTTCGCATAAGAGCTTTACTGAGTGAATATGACGCATTAAAAGTAATTGACCAAACGTGTGACGATTCCGAAGAAACGAAGAAATTAGAGAGAATCGCGAAAAATGTAATAATTGAATTCTTAAGTGAATTACCTTGGATTTGCAAGCAATGAAAGTACGGCAAAAGAGATTTTTCAAAAACTAGATGCCATATACGAGCGGAAAAGCTTAGCGTCACAATTATCAATTCGTAAACAACTTGTCGCTAAAATTAAAGGGTGATTCTTTGCTACTTAATCATTTTGGGTGCATGGCATAACGCCCGGTGTCATAGCGCCGGCGGGCGCTGTGACACGGACGATTGGGTCATAGCGCCCGCAGGCGTTCTGTCACTTTTGAAAGTGTCATATCGCCCGCGGTCTTTATGTCATTTTTCTTGTGGGCATTATGACACTATGAGAAGTGCATTAACGCCCGAACCTAATAATAATGAAATACCTGGTATAAATAGCCACCCAGCATAATTTCTTGAGAATAGGCTGGTCAATAGCGCAAGAAGCGCCGCAGCCAAAATTTTTTTACATAAAAATCGCGCAATTTCTATGTAAAACAATTTTTGCTTGCGCTTTTTATAAAGTAAATTTAAATACAAAATTGTATTAACATTTCATTTAAACATTATTGATATAGTTTGATTTGGCTGTCTACTATTTGCCTGCAATATGCGCAGAGCAATAGAGTCTTCGCCGCTTTAATGTTGTAGCACTGAAAACATATTTTGAAGTGGTTACAAGGTAATAGTACCGCCCTAGGATAATGTCTTGTGAGAATAGACTGGTCAATAAGGTAAAAAGCGCCGCAGGCAAAAATTTTTTTACATAAAAATCGCGCGATTTTTATGTAAAACAATTTTTGCCTGCGCTTTTAATAAAGTAAATTTAAATACAAAATTGTGTTAATATTTCATTAATTTCATTATTTCATTATATATTTATTATATATTCATTATATTCATTGATATACTTTGATTTATTATTGATACACTTTAATTTGGCTGTCTACTATTTGCCTGCTCTCGAGACTCATTTGAGTACACACACCACTATTGGACAAGGCCACTGAAACACTACTAGTGACTACAGTCTTTTATGTAGCAAATATAACGCGAACTTTCCTTCGAAACACTTTTAATTTTAAACAATTGTTGCTGGCTTGCAAGAAGCAGCAACTTAGAATTTTTTCTAAATCCAGGTACAATTTTATATTCATAAACAGATTCTATTTCACGTGCACTTAGTTTCGAGATCAATCACAAACTAAATAGAATAGTATTGTGCCAAAAACATGTAAAGCGCGATTGCAAACGAGATAACACATTAAACTGTACTTTTAATAACGGTACTTTCATTGATTCTTGATAAACTTTGCAAGTTTTAAGAAATTGAGGGCGTTATGACACAGGTTGAAAATGTCATAGGGCCGGCGGGCGCTGTAACATTTTCGGTGCGGGCGATATGACACTTTCAAAAGTGACAGAACGCCTGCGGGCGCTATGACCCAATTGTCCGTGTCACAGCGCCCGCCGGCGCTATGACACCGGGCGTTATGGCATGCACCCATCATTTTAATACATTCGACGATTTGATAACTGAATTGGTTGCTGCTGGAGCTCATCTAGAAGAAATAGATAAAGTATCTCATTTGCTTCTAACTCTGCCCAATTCATATGATGGAGTAATCACTGCTATTGAGACACTTTCAGAAGAAAGTTTAACTGTTGCTTTTGTAAAAAAAAAGACTGTTGGATCATGAAATTAAATTGAAGCACACAAGCAAAGACACCTCATATAAAGTATTACAAGCGGTACAAAATGCGTCATATTCACAAAGTAAAAATAAGTTTAATAAATTTCAAAATAAGAACAAGACAAAGACCAATCCAAAATTCAATAAAATGAAATGTTTTCATTGCGGAAAAATTGGCCATCTCAAGAAAGATTGTTATATCTATAAAAGAGAGAATGAGAAAGAAAAACAAAACGAAAAGCAAGCACAAATGGCCACAGGGCAAAACGAACAAGCACGTTCGGGCTTTGCATTCATGTTGCAACGTCAGAGTAACAACAACAAAGGCAGAATTGCATTTCTGCTGGACTCTGGAGCATCAGATCATCTGATCAATGATGCAAGCCTTCTATCGAATGGTAGAAGTAGACTTTTGTTAATTAATCTTCCTTCTCTTTCTGACCGTAAAACAATGCTTGGTGTCATGTTTATGCACAAGTTAAATAATGGTGAAGTCAACTCTCCCGAGTTGATATCCTAAATAAGATTTACTGTTAGAAATACTAGAAACTTTATTCCCTTATCTCTTTCTCGCTGTAGTACTAATTATTCTATTCATAACCCATTTAGAGTTCTTTGTAGTGAGTACAATAGCCATTTTAGACCCTGTTTAGTGCAAATGACAGCTGTGTGTAACAGGCAGAAGGAAGCGTGGTAGACCCCACAAAGTATTCTGACTCAGGACGACGAGCTGAGTTGATATAGCCATGTCCGTCTGTCCGTCTGTCTGGTGTCCGTATGAACACCTAGATCTTAGCACCTAAAAGAGCTAGAGTCACTGCCTTTCAGAATTCAGGTTGTCCGATGTCTTACGCAGATCAAGTTTGCTTTAGATGTTTAATATTTCGCCTCCTTCCTCCGCGAATTATCAAAACACTACACCTACCTCAAAAATCTCAAAAACTAAAGGCGCCACAGCAGCCACAATAATAAAGCTACAGACTTGAAATTTGGCATGAACGTAGTCTACGGTATTCTCCACCGATGCTACAACTTTATTTTTGATTTAAATTAGGAATAGCGCAGATATGCCAAAAACAGTTTTTTCCAAAATGCGTATATGTGCCTCTGCAACCATGATATAAAAACTACAGACTTGTAATTTGAAATATACGTAGCCTATAGATTTAACCGTCGATGTTGTGAATTACAGCGAAGTTATGTAACAACAACAATTTTCTTATATATGTATGTAAGCGCCACTACAGCCACAGTTTAAAAGCTATAGACTTGGAATTTGGCATGTACGCAGCCTATGGCATTATCCATCAATGGTGTGAATTATATTACCAAAGGAAAAGAAACATCGAACATAGCGCAGACAGAGCCGCCACCTAGATTTTGGAAACTATTAGAGCTACCATTTTTTTGGTATTTATGTTCTCCTGTGCAACCATCAGATCAGTTGGTTTGGGTTTTTTGATAACTCCTCTCATTCCTCCGCTAACCGAAAAACCAATTTAGCAACTGCTTACAGTTTTAAAGCTTCAGTTTTAAAGCTAAAGATTTGGGATGTGGCATGTAAGTAGTCTATGACAATTCCCATCGATGCTGTGAATTATAATACGATCGGATAAGAAACAGCGGAGAAAACACAAAGTACAGGGTCTCCTACAGTCGGTTGCGTCCGACTGTAGCTCCGTCCTTACTGGTTTAATTGTGTGTTAGTGTATTATTTTAATATTTTTTTATGGTAAAGTTAAGTTATATTGTAAAATGAGGCATATATAAAAATTTGCCCCGATCGTTCCTATGGGAGCTATAGGATTTAGTCAGCCGATGTGGATAATTTTTTTATGACAAATTAATTATTTTAATAGATTTTTGGTGCAAATTTCATAACGATATCTCAACTATAACTATTTATGTCGCATACTTTTATACAAGCCACACCACTGTGGAATGTTTGGATAGCATGCTTTTACTGTCTGAAAAACAAACAATTGGTGAAGCGAAGACATGCGAAGAGCTAATGACAGCAACAAGAGTGAGTTTGCACAAACCAGGGAAGAAAAATGCTGCCAAAGTTGTGTCAATGCTGTCCACCGATTCGGATTTGCCCAAAAAAATAAAAAAAAGTCATTGAATTAGATAATTAACTGCCGATTGAATACACTCCAAACGAAGCATTAGTTTTGTACATACTAGATGGAGGCTTCAACAAGCATTCCTTCAAACTGATGCAAGCAGGAGCAATAAAAAGAAGAGCCAATATTTTCCCGACGTATGACACCATTCGATCTGCAAAAACATTATGCTATCTTGATATCATTAAAATTTCAGAACGCTCCGCTGAAGTACATTACAACAGTTATTGGATGCTACAATAAAAAGGATTGTCGACGCACAATTGCTCAATAGCTAGATTTGGCAGGGCAAAAATGATTTCCCGCTAGACGAGTTGCTGGATGAAATTAATGCCATCTGATAGATATATATTTAAAACTGGGGAAACCGAAATTTAAGTAAATTTGGATAACTGCTTTGGTAGTTACAGCCTCTCAAGTTGAGAAATTTTTTTCGTTTTGCAAAAATGCCCCTATTTTCGTGCAGCTTGTCCAACTTTAATGGCGATAAACAGACAAAGTATAAAAGAAATCATTTATGTGTAAATTTATATTTGCAACTACATAAATTTTGAATGTTATACAACAAAAAATATTTCGATTTATTCATTTGGGATTTTTTTATGAAGTTTTTTGCAAAGTACCTGTTTTTGAGCATATTTTTCAACTTTAAATGGAGCTCCAAATTATTGATCACATTTGATCGCAATTCGGTTAGTGACATCATATTCTACAAATATTTCTTAATATATTTCCAAAAGTTCGTAACCGGGAAATACCGGGAAACTTAGTTATAGTCGAAAAACCCAAGCAACCTAGTGCAAATGCATGGGATTCAGGGTATAAGAAGAAGAAAATGAACCGCATGCAGTTTCTCTGTTACATGCATATTCGACTGTTTGTATGTAAAATTTATTGTTTTTCATAAAAGATGACAAAATATTATTATTATCATAAAATATTGTGCAATACAAAAAAGTTTTATTACTGTCATTTATAATATGTTATTATATTTTGTGCAAGGAGAAAAAACAGATGTTAGATGCAGGTAAACGAATTGCGGTTAATCGGACTTACTGTCAAAAGGGTTTCAGGTAAAAGGGTTCTGAGTTACAAAAATTGCAGGTAAAAGGGTTAGCAGGTACACAAATTTTCGTTAAAAACAAGGTAATAAAATAAAGGATGCTACTTAAATATGGTATATATTGATGCATTTGTTGTGCAACTCATCAGTCTAATTTTGACTATAAGACGATTCAGTTGTTAATCAAAGTGTCTGAAGTGAAAAGTGTTTTTCAATATAATTGCGATATTATTTATTTTATTTATTTAGCGATGTCCGTCTGTCTGTCCGTCTGTCTGTCCGTCTGTCTGTCTGTCTGTCCGTCTGTCTGTATGAACGCATCGATCTCAGCAACTACAAAAGCTAGAAATGCCGTTTTGGTTATCTTACGCATTTTTTATTTCGAAAATTTGATGCCACGCCCCCTTGACGCCCAAAAATCAATAAAACCCAAACAACCTCGTATTTTTTAACATAAAAAGTTGAATAACAAGCGTAATATTAAACATAGAAGGTTGTTATTTGAAACATAAGCTCTATTGTATTATATTTAACTATCCTAAAAGCTCATTGAAATCGGTTGAGAAACACAGGAAATATAAGCTTCACAATAGTTGAATTTAAAAATTTAGAAACTAGCGTAATATTAATCACAGAATGTTGTTATTGTCGAATATATATTCCCTTATATTATATTTAACTGTCCTGAAAAGCGCATTGAAATCGTTTAATAAACAAAAGAGATGTAAGCTTCCTAATATTGCATTTGTCACACCCAAGCAGTGCTGCCAGATTTTTTGGGCCAGAAGTGGCTAAAATTGAAGAAAAAAGGGGCTAAAAATGGCAAAATGTTTTTTTCAAGTATTATTCAAAAAGGTCTTTCTTCGTACAATTTGAAGGCACTTACACGAGTGAAGTAGTAAAATCTAGTCCCAATTTGGTTAAATGCAGCATTATTAAACCGAAATTTGTGTTCAAAAGTGCAAATGAACGAAATGACTAAAAGTGGCTAAATGAAACCAAAAAGTGGCTAGATTTGTGGTGATAGCATTTTCGAAAAAAAAAGTGGCTAACCCGATCAAAAAGTGGCTAGATCTAGCCACAAAGTGGCTAAATTGGCAGCCCTGCACCCAAGCGCATTAGCTATACGTGCTATCCCTAGCAATACCAAGCATGTTGCTAGGCCCTTGAATTGTTCGTATGTTTGAATATTTGACGTTAGTTAGTTAAATACCAAGCGTAATATTGAACATAGAATGTTATTATTTGAAACATAAACTGTCTTCTATGATATTTAACTATCTTGAAAAGCGCATTGAAATCGGTTAATAAACACAAAATATAAATAAATAAATTCAATTATATGTAAAATATTTAAATACATTTTATACTGTATTTGCGAGTGCGCAGCGCGAGCTCTGGCACAGGGTATGAGACAGTCGGGCCCGTCCGACTGATCTGCTCCGCCCATTCTGGTTTTATTTAATTTTTTCATCGCTATGGATTTGGCAAACACTAAACTGTTTGATATTTTTAGAAAATCGACTGACGAATTAAAGTTTGTGGAACTGATGACAACAGAACTAGGTTCATTATTTGACAACGATGCAAAACTAAAAAGTTTTCAAATAAGGATAGGGCCGATGTATAGAAACTTTAAAAGAAAATGGTTATCTTTGCATCAAAGCGTTAAAATCTTTAACTGTAATAATAAAAATTGGCACAAAATCGGCGAATTTGGCATTGCAAAAATCTTATCTATCTTATATACCTATCTTCATGAAACAAATTGCGTTTTACAGAAAAATTTTCATAGAAACTAAACTTTATTACGCTGCGACTTGTAGAAGCTGCGCTACACGCGGTCAAAGTTGAGTTTTGTTGCCAATTTCACAGTAAATTTAGAGGAAAAAAGCTAGATTTTTCTGCACCTTATTTTTCAATAAAATACAAAATTAATTTTTTTAATAATTTATTTATGTTTATTAAGATGTTAAGAAGCTATTTACATTCAAAGATTGTCAAAAAATCCTTTTTATTTTTATAATTTTTTCACGTCACGATCTCTTACTTTTCTTAGGGATGAAACAAGGATGAAGCGAATAACATATTAATCAGATCCTTGTTTTGCCTTGTTCGGGAGAATTTACAAGTGTTGGTATACCTGAATTTTTTGTAATCCTTATTTCGCGCTTCTTGTGCTTCCTCACACATCTCTCCAATGGGAAGGCTTTGATACTCGATCAACAGTTGTCCGTGTGCCAAAATCTTATGAACTGTGGGAGTAAGCTTCTTTTCCGGATAATTTTCCTTTAGCATCTGTGCTGTTTTTGAGGCATATTCGCCATATTTAGAGCCATTTATCATTTCCTTGCAGTTAAAGACATTTAAAATTGTTGGAAATCACGCAATTTAAATAGTTGCGGGCCCGGGTATTTATCGAGTACATATCGATATATGCAAATGCATACCTACCGCGGGATGATGAAATCGCGTATAACAAAAACGTAATACACACACATATATATCGCTTGATCTTTTTGAGCGTCACTTGCCTTCTACTCTTCGTCAATGACAGACAGTGAAAACGAAAAGAGAAATATAAAATTGAAATCTTAATATCAAATATTGTTTTATTGATATTGAGCTGACGGATTGACTGTAGAGAAAATAAAACAACTGGACATCTGTATTGCTTGTTGTCTGCCGGAGCCCCAGTATATTAACTTGCGCATTGCCTGCCGGAGCGCTAGTTTGCCAGACGCCAGACGCCAGACGCCTGACGCCAGACGCAAGACGCCATTTTGCAAATATATTCAATAGGTTATGGGCCCAGTTCACGCTTGAACACTGCGAGCTAAGTATACATACAAATACATACGTATATACATTTGAATATTGAATTTTGTGAAATATGGATAAAACCAAAAGAAATATTAAACAATTCGACGGCTTTACTGAGTGAATATGACGCATTAAAAGTAATTGACCAAACGTGTGACGATTCCGAAGAAACGAAGAAATTAGAGAGAATCGCGAAAAATGTAATAATTGAATTCTTAAGTGAATTACCTTGGATTTGCAAGCAATGAAAGTACGGCAAAAGAGATTTTTCAAAAACTAGATGCCATATACGAGCGGAAAAGCTTAGCGTCACAATTATCAATTCGTAAACAACTTTTGTCGCTAAAATTAAAGGGTGATTCTTTGCTACTTAATCATTTTAATACATTCGACGATTTGATAACTGAATTGGTTGCTGCTGGAGCTCATCTAGAAGAAATAGATAAAGTATCTCATTTGCTTCTAACTCTGCCCAATTCATATGATGGAGTAATCACTGCTATTGAGACACTTTCAGAAGAAAGTTTAACTGTTGCTTTTGTAAAAAAAAGACTGTTGGATCATGAAATTAAATTGAAGAACACAAGCAAAGACACCTCATATAAAGTATTACAAGCGGTACAAAATGCGTCATATTCACAAAGTAAAAATAAGTTTAATAAATTTCAAAATAAGAACAAGACAAAGACCAATCCAAAATTCAATAAAATGAAATGTTTTCATTGCGGAAAAATTGGCCATCTCAAGAAAGATTGTTATATCTATAAAAGAGAGAATGAGAAAGAAAAACAAAACGAAAAGCAAGCACAAATGGCCACAGGGCAAAACGAACAAGCACGTTCGGGCTTTGCATTCATGTTGCAACGTCAGAGTAACAACAACAAAGGCAGAATTGCATTTCTGCTGGACTCTGGAGCATCAGATCATCTGATCAATGATGCAAGCCTTCTATCGAATGGTACTCATTTGGAGACACCGATAAAAATAGCTGTGGCAAAACAAAATGAGTACATATATTTTTGCAACAATAAAAGGCACAGTTGAGTTGTGCACCGACTCAATGCAAAATATATCATTGCAAGATGTGCTGTTCTCTTCAGAAGTCCCTCAAAATTTAATCTCGGTTAAAAAGATGCAGGATGCTGGCCTGACTGTCACATTTCACCCAGGAGGTGTAAAAGTGAGTAAAGGCCATTTATCTTTAATGAAAGGGGAATACATTAGTGGTGTTCCTTGTGTTAATCTTAAAATTAATAAGCAGGCTTATGTGTTAAATTCAAATACATTAAGTAATTATAATTTGTGGCATGAGAGATTAGGGCATATAAGTAAAGGGAAATTCTTAGAAATCAAAGCGAAACATATGTTTGAAGATGTTAATATTCTTAATAAAATTCAGCCGAGTGAAGACTTATGTGAAAGCTGTATTAAAGGAAAACAGGCAAGACTTAGATTCGAAAAATTCAAAAATAAAGATCATATTAATCGACCCTTATTTGTCATACATTCAGATGTATGTGGCCCAATATCTCCTCCAACTATTGACAATAGAAATTATTATGTTATTTTTGTAGACCAATATACTCATTATTGCGTTACATATTTGTTGACATACAAGTCAGAAGTGTTTGATGTTTTTAAAGATTACATAGCTAAGAGTGAAGCTCATTTTAACTTGAAAGTTGTGAACCTTTATATAGATAATGGCAGGGAATATTTATTTATTTATTTATTTATTTATTTATTTAAAGTCGACTAAGGCCAGTCGACCAAGAGAAATTAAATTACAAATTAAAATTAAAAATAATAAAATTAGAATTAAAATTAAATTTAAAAATAAAAGATAAAAAAAGAAAAATCTGGGGAAAAATATTAAAAAAGATTAAAATATGAAATCAAGTTAAAGAAAAAAGAACAAGGTCCAGCATTCGCTGCAAGGATATGGGGAAAACCCAGAAAAACCCAATCAGACCAAGATTAGTGGTTAGTTGTGTTAATCATTGTTACCAAGCCACTACACAGTGTTATGTTGAGATAGATAATTTAAAATAGCAAACTTAATAGAAGGAAGAGAGGTATCTATGTCGAATACACTACAAAGACGGTTGTAGTCAGTGCAGAGTATTCGAAAGGGTTCATGCAAGGAATAGTTAGTAGAGCAAAAATTTAGAGCTAAAGGTGTGAAATAGCGGGTTGGTCGGTAAGGTACAGAGAAATTAATTTTTCCTAACAAAGTAGGTGAGTCAATTTCCCCACGCAACAGCTTTACCATAAATACTACGCCCAACATGGTACGTCGGTTAGCTAATGAGGGAAGGTTAATTAAGAGCAGTCTACTTCTATAGGGAGGTAAATCAACGCCAGGAACCCAGTTAAGGCCACGAAGAGCGAATAGAAGAAATTTCTTTTGTACGGATTCAATTCTATCCTGGTGTATCGAATACTGTGGCGACCAAACACAAGATCCATACTCCAAAATAGGACGCACAAGAGATGTATAAAGAAGTTTAGTGGTATAGGGGTCATCAAATTCTTTGGACCATCGTTTGATGAATCCAAGAACCCGAAGAGCCTTACTGATGGTGAGCACAATGTGTTTATCGAATTTAAGTTTAGGATCGAGAAGCAGTCCTAAATCATTTACTTCATGAATTCGGGAAAGGGGCATACTGTTCAGCATGTAATCGAAATGTTTGGGCAGGCCCATCAAATGAAATGTATTGAAAAAGGCATCAGCTACCACTTAACAGTACCACGTACTCCACAGTTAAACGGTGTATCTGAAAGAATGATAATGGGGCTCAATTACAGAAAAGTTTCTGGGGTGAAGCTGTATTGACAGCTACATATTTAATAAATAGAAGCCCAAGTAATGCATTGAAAGAATGTATGAAAACACCGTTTGAAATGTGGCATAATAAAAAGCCAAGTTTAAAATACCTTAAAGTATTTGGTTCGACAGTGTATGTCCATATCAAATTAAGAAAACGAAAATTTGATGAAAAGTCATGGAAAGGAATACTTGTCGGTTATGAACCAAATGGGTATAGAGTGTGGAATGTGGAAACTAGAAAATTTTCAATAGCAAGATATGTTATTGTTGATGAAGTGAATATGGTTAAATCCAGAGCTATTGCTGATGATATGAACATAAACTTTCACCAAAGTGATGATGAAAATGTTCTTGAAGTCTGTACAGACGAAAGAAATGAAATGGAATCAGATGAGTTATCTGATTGTCAGCATAGCGAAGTGGTAGCACAAATAGAGAATGCCGATCCAGAATTATCTGGTGATATATCAATGGATATAAATGACATAACTGAAGAATTAAACTCGCAGACAAATATTAGACAAAGTGAAAGGCTAAAGGACAGACCGAAGGTTTCCTATCAAGATATGATAAATAATTGTGTTATGAATGCACAATTATTGATTGAATCGATACCAACTACGTTTGAAGAAATCAAATGCAGTAATGATAGAGTTCAATGGGAACAAGCTATCAAAGATGAATTAGATTCTCATTTATTTAATAAAACTTGGTCACTTGTACAAATGCCTAAAGATAAAAATATAGTTGAATGTAAATGGGTTTTTAAAATAAAGCATAATGAATTTGGTAAGCCATACAAATATAAAGCAAGATTAGTTGCTAGAGGTTTCACACAAAGATACTTGGTAGACTATGAAGAAACTTTTGCCCCAGTTGCTAGAATTACTAGTTTTAGAATAATAATGTCATTATCTAATCAATTTGATCTTCTTGTACATCACATGGATGTTAAAACAGCATTTCTGAATGGCGTTCTAAGAGAAGAGATTTATATGAAAATACCTGAGGGCTTAAAGAGTAAAAATAATCAAGTATGTAAACTACATAAAGCTATTTATGGCCTTAAGCAAGCTGCTAGATGTTGGTTTAATGTGTTTGAACTAGCATTAAAACAAATAGGTTTTATAAACTCACCAGTAGATCGTTGCATGTATATACTTGATAAAGGTGATAGTTCTAAGAATATATATGTCTTACTATATGTAGATGATTTAGTAATATCTACTAAAGATTCTCAAGCCATGGACAATTTTAAGTCATATTTAACAAGCAAATTTAGAATGACTGATCTAGCAGAAATCAAATTCTTTCTAGGAATAAAAATTGATAGAGTTGATGGTCAACTTAGCTTTAGTCAATCTGCCTATATTAAAAATGTCTTATTAAAGTTTAATATGGACAAATGCAATCCTGTAAACTTACCTCTACCAAATAAACTGAATCATGAAGCATTAAACTCAGAAGAAAAATGCAATGCACCATGTCGCAATCTAATTGGATGTTTGATGTACATAATGTTATGTACAAGACCAGATCTTAGTGTATCTATTAATTTACTAAGTCGATATTGCGAAAAGAACAATAACGAATTATGGCAATGTCTTAAAAGAGTGCTAAGATATTTGAAGGGAACTGTTGACTTTAAATTAACATTTCAGAAAAATGTAAAGTTCAATGAACTTCTGATTGGATATGTTGATTCAGATTGGGGAGGAAGTGGGAGTGATAGAAAAAGTACTACAGGATATTTATTTAAAATGTTTGAATCCAACTTAGTATGTTGGAATACAAGAAAACAAAATTCTGTAGCAGCTTCATCAACTGAAGCGGAATATATGGCTTTATTTGAAGCGGTAATAGAGGCACTTTGGCTAAAGTCACTGTTAGAAAGTTTGAAGGTAGAAGTAAAACAATCTATTACACTTTATGAAGATAATCAGGGATGTATAAGCATAGCTAGCAATCCCTCATGCCACAAACGATCTAAGCATATTGATATAAAATATCATTTTTCAAGAGAACAAGTCGAGCAAAAAGTAATTAAACTTGAGTATATTCCCACAGGTAACCAACAAGCAGATGTTTTAACAAAATCCCTCCCAGCGCCAAGATTTGTGGAACTACGCAACCAAATGGGCCTAAATGAATGATTGGCGAAAATGAATTGAATGCTTAAATTTTTTTTTAAATATCATATATATATATATATATAACATACACTTAATCGAATTACTTGAATTAATTTTGATTTGTTGCCATAAGTTTCGCATACATTTATATATGTTGTGATTGAATCTTGTCATTTAAATTAACTCTATTTTAATTTGAATGTGTATATTATGTTTTTGAGGAGGTGTGTTGGAAATCACGCAATTTAAATAGTCGCGGGCCCGGGTATTTATCGAGTACATATCGATATATGCAAATGCATACCTACCGCGGGATGATGAAATCGCGTATAACAAAAACGTAATACACACACACTTATATCGCTTGATCTTTTTGAGCGTCACTTGCTTCTCGTTCTTCGTTGATGACAGACAGAAAAGAAAAGAGAAATATAAAATTGAAATCTATAAAATCCAATATTGTTTTATTGAAGTTGAGCTGACTGATTTAATATAGTGATAATAAAACAACTGGACATTTGTGTTGCTTGTTGTCTGCCGGAGCCCCAGTACATTAACTTGTGCATTGCCTGCCGGAGCACTAGTTTGTCAGACGCCAGACGCCAGACGCGAGACGCCATTTTGCAAATATATTCAATAAAAATAATTCCCAATCGATTAATTATTTCGGAGTCGACTCCAGTAATTCTTCCAGTAAGATTCCAATTGTCGAAAAATTTGCGAGCTCAATTTCCATCATTATTGTTTCCATATCCATATTTGGGGCAATCCACTCGTATGCCAAATTCTCTGAGAAACTCATCCTGAATAAGTTTTTTCCTGATCTGCTTTTTTTAGACCCTGTACTTTAAAAAAGTAAAAGGGTCTATTAATTTAGTGCAAATGACAGCTGTGTGTAACAGGCTGAAGGAAGCGTGGAAGACCCCACAAAGTATATATATTCTGACTCAGGACGACGAGCTGAGTTGATATAGCCATGTCCGTCTGTCCGTCTGTCTGTCTGTCCGTCTGTCCGTATGAACACCTAGATCTCAGCAACTATAAGAGCTAAAGACACCACCTTTACGGATTTAGGTTGTCAGCTAATGCAAGCAGATCAAGTTTGTTTCAAACTGTTGATAACTCGCCTCCTTCATCCGCGAATTATCAAAAATCTACACCTACCTCAAAAATCTTGAAAACTATAAACGGCACAGAGGCTACAATAGTAGCGCTACAGACTTGTAATTTGGAATGTACGTAGTCTATTGCATTCTCCACCGATGCTTTAAATTAAATTGTGATTTGAAATTAATATAGCGAAGACATGCAATATACAATGTCTTGCAAAATGTATTTATGTGCAACTGCAGTCACAATATGAGAGCTACAGACTTGTAATTTGGTATGTACGTAGCCTATTGAATTATCCATCGATGCTGTGAATTACATTACAATCGGAGAAGACACAGCGAAGTTATGCAGCAGTAAATTGTTTTATAAATGTATGTAAGCGCAACTACAGCCACAGTTTAAAAGCTATAGACTTGGGATTTGGCATGTACGTAGCCTATGGCATTATCCATCGATGCTGCAAATTACATTACGAACGAAAAAGGAACAGCGAAGACAGATCAGACAAAGAAACCACCTAGATCTTGGAGACTATAAGAGCTGAAAAATACCATTTTTTGGTATTTATGTTCTCCTATCCCGCCATCAGATCAAGTTAGTTTGGGTTTTTTGATAACTCCGCTAATTTGTCCGCTAACCGAAAAAACAATTTAGCAACAGTTTACATTTTTAAAGCTTCAGTTTTAAAGCTAATGATTTGGGATGTGGCATGTAAGTAGTCTATGACAATCCCCACCGATGCTGTGAATTACATTACGCTCGGATAAGAATCAGCGAACAAACACAAAGTACAGGGTTTCCTTTTGCTATACATTGTCTTCAAAAGATTCCCCATCTCTTGGCAGTGTATATGCAAGCTTAAGAATAAACTCCATACATCTAATCCTTGCATGCAATGGAGAAATTCCGTATTCCAGATTTAGGTCTTCCACGAACGAATCATCGAAGTTCTGAAAGTCCTTCTGATGTTGTTTGCATATGGCGCACTGCAAAGTGCACTTCGTATCCGTGAGCTCGTTAAGCACCTTTCCATCCAACATTGTTAGGGCAAATTCATGGTATACAGCAATGACGAGACTAATGATGGCTGGATACCTTCAATTTGGTATTTAATATCACTAATAGTGTCATTTATCAAGCTCGATGATTTCTTCTCATATTGAAATAATATTGGCCGACAAAAGTGAACCAAAGAAGGCCGAGGATTTTTCCAGAATTCCAAATCTTTATCTCTCAATCTGAGAGAAACAATTGACGCCATAAACATATTTCCATCGGTGATCCCATGGTCCGTGTTAATTGTCTGCTTATAGGCGCATTGACCTGATAAGCCATCACATCCCCATTTGCTAATTAATGTAAGACTTTGTGGAAGTTCTGCTGCCTTACTTTGAGGTAAGCTTTCCACAAGTCTTTTAGCAGTGTGATCCATTAGGTCCTGTAATTTTACTTTTGCAGATGTATTCGTTATTTCCATAGGATAAGGCACTGCCGCCTTTTTAGCTTCCGTAATTTTGGCGTAACCTGAGAGAATGTTAACACCATGTTTTGTTAGTGAGGCACGCAATAACATATAGTATACTTCTCTTTTGATAGTCCCAAGTCCTTTTACCTGCAATTTTTGTAACTCAGAACCCTTTTACCTGAAACCCTTTTGACAGTAAATCCGATTAACCGCAATTCGTTTACCTGCATCTAACATCTGTTTTTTCTCCTTGCACAAAATATAATAACATATTATAAATTACAGTAATAAAACTTTTTTATATTGCACAATATTTTATGATATAATATAATAATAATATTTTGTCATCTTTAACGAAAAACCATAAATTTTAAATACAAACAGTCGAATATGCATGTAACAGAGAAACTGCATGCATTTCATTTTCTTCTTCTTATACCCTGAATCCCATGCATTTGCACTAGGTTGCTTGGGTTTTTCGACTATAACTAAGTTTCCCGGTATTTCCCGGTTACGAACTTTTGGAAATATATTAAGAAATATTTGTAGAATATCATGTCACTAACCGAATTGCCATCAAATGTGATAAAAAATTTGGAGCTCCATTTAAAGTTGAAAAATATGCTCAAAAACAGGTACTTTGCAAAAAACTTCATAAAAATATAGGGACGGGGCAGATCAGTGGGACGGAGGCTACAGTCGGACGTAACCGACCGTAGGAGACCCTTTACTTTGAGTATATGTAGTACATACAAACACAGTCAGACGCACACACACTAAGTTACCCGCGTAGGCAAGGCACACCACCCCCCCTCTGCCTAGTGCGGCAAATTGTCTGTGGCATATGTTCGCTGTTTCTTATCCAATCGAAACAAAATTCACAGCGCCGATAGAGAATGCCGTAAACTAGTTAAATACCAAATTACAAATCAATAGCTTTAAAACTGTGGCTACAGCAGCTTTTTGCGGTTTGCGGGGGAAGGGGGGGAGGTATCCAAAATCTAAAACAAACTCGTGCTGCTTGCTGAATTGGGGAACTTAAGTCCCGAATATGGTGTCTCTAGCTCTTATAGTTGCTGAGATCTAGGTGTTCATACAGACGGACGGACAGACAGACAGACGGACAGACAGACAGACGGACAGACGGACAGACGGACAGACGGACATGGCTATATCGACTCGGCTTGTCGTCCTGATCAAGAATATATATACTTTGTGGGGTCTGCCACGCCTCCTTCTGGGTGTTACACACATTTCCTCTTTGCACTAAACTAATAGACCCTTTTTACTTTTTTAAAGTAAAGGGTCTAAAAATCCCAAATAAATAAATCGAAATATTTTTTGTTGTATAACATTCAAAATTAATGTAGTTGCAAATATAAATTTACACATAAATGATTTCTTTTATACTTTTTCTGTTTATCGCCATTAAAGTTGGACAAGCTGCACGAAAATAGGGGCATTTTTGCAAAACGAAAAGAATTTCTCAACTTTGAGAGGCTGTAACTACCAAAGCAGTTATCCAAATTCACTAAAATTTCGGTTTCCCCAGTTTTAAATATATATCTATCAGATGGCATTAATTTTGTCCCGCAACTTGTCTAGCGGGAAATCAATTTTGCACTGCCAAATTTAGCTATTGACCCACTGTGCAACGTTGCTCACAAGCAACTTTCGCTAGCGCCCATACCAATGGGCGTGGCAACTTAATTTTTTTTGCTAAAATCTTACAAAACTAACACAATTAGATTGGCATCAAAAAGAAAATTTTCACTCTACGGAGAAAATTGCGGGGTCGAAAGGGTTAAGAATCCTGACATTCCTTCAAAATGACCCGATTCTTCGCATCTCAGACGAGCAGATAAAAACCATTATTTTCAACAGGTCCTATGATGTAACTTACAATGAAAGAAAGGCCTGGAAACCCTTAAACCTCTGCAACACAAACCAAATAGAAACTTGGTTCGCAGATGGATACAAACTGGAAAATGGGGATACAGGGGCAGGAATCTTCAGACCCAATCAGAAAAAAGTCGTCCCCATAGAAAAGTCACCTACCATCTTTCAAGCAGAAGTGCATGCAATAGAGATCTGTGCAAGACAATGTCTTCGACGAAAAACAAAAGGCGAACAGATCTTTATAATGTCGGATAGCCAAGTAGCCCTATTGGGACTGAAATCATTCTGAGTGACTTCAAAGCTAGTATCCGAATGCATTACACTCTTAAATGCCCTAGGAGCCGCTTACTCCCTCCAGCTAGGGTGGGTGCCTGGACATGAGGGTCATGCAGGCAATGAATAGGCAGACAAACTAGCAAAACGCAAACAGCAAACTGTCATTTCATCGCGATCGAACCCTTCTGTGGACTCTTAAAAGGACAGAGAGGGTCAGAACCTGGGAAGCGGAGGAATTAAAAGGGCACTGGGCACACAGTGACGGCCAAAGGCAAGCCAAACAATTCCTCTCTCCTTCAAAACAAAAATCCCAAAGGCTACTTCAGCTGAGTACGAACGATTTACGCACCTTAACAGGATACCTTACCGGTCACCGTGGTCTGAGGTATCACCTGAAGAAATTGCACCTTTCTGAGACAGACACCTACAGATTCTGTTATGGGGATCAAGAAACAATACACATCGTGTGTACGGGGAAATTGTGGTGGCTGTGGGATACTTCCTGGGTGTCATAAATGACGTGTCATGACGTGACGCCAGCGACTCATGAACTACTGTCACAAAGCGAGAAAGTACTAGCTCGTCTTTGTATCATACTGCTTGGGTCAGTACTGATGTGAACACAAGGGGTGAGTGCCATTGTGAATATTTATTCTCTAGCACACTGTATGTTGAAAATAAGGGGTGTAGGCTCACATTTTCTAACGCCATTTGGGAAGAGGTTTTAGACCTAACTTTAGTTAGCAGAACCTCGGTAGAGGTTCTCATCAGAATCTGGAAAATAAATGATGAAATTACACTGTCGGACCACAGGCACATAAGATTCAACATTCTCGGACAGGTTAGACTCAAAAAATCCACAACCCGAGAAAGATCATTTGGGTTCTCTTGAGGTCACTGGTGGCTTCAAAAGCTGATCAGATCACTGTTCACTTCAACTCTGTAGGGAACTTGGACTTAACAGCCTTTCAGCTTCAGCACGTGTTTGTGTCCTCCTGTCGTGAGCTCACAGTACTCAAACCCCCTGGCTGTTCAACGACGAGAATCCAGAATGCTCTTCTACAGAGCCAAAGGGCTGAGGCAGTACGTCTACACAGAATATTGGCCAAGTAGTAATCTAATGGCGTGTGGCAATTGAAGAAAGTAATTGAAGCTCGCTCACTCTCAACCGGGAAGTGACCTTGGAGCTCCTGCTCAAAGTGCACTTCGCAGGCTCTATACAGATGACATGCATCATTATGTCTGAGGAGGATTTTGTCTTCCCCACCAGACATAAAATCTTTTGTTTCGTACAAAGTGATCAGTTTTTCCCTGTCTTACTTCAGCAGTGTTTAGATGTTATTCTACATCGTCCGTCCGTCCGTCCGTGTGACTGTCCGTCTGTATGAACACCCCGATCTTAGCAACTATAAGAGCTAGAGACACCAAACGAGTTTGTTTTAGACA
>JAWNNJ010000177.1:0-10194 GCA_035045125.1 Hypselothyrea guttata
ATCTCCTGCCAAGGAGAAACTTTTATGTGTAGAGATAGATAGGATGATTGAGATGGGGGTGATAGAGGAAGCTCCGAGCTCTCCTTGGTCTTCACCAGTCACCTTGCATATTAAACCCGGTAAGGTGAGGTTTTGTCTAGACGCGCGAAAATTGAATGATGTGACTGTTAGAGATGCATATCCGATTCCTATCATGGATGGTCTCTTAAGTAGACTTCCCCCAGTACGGTGTATTTCTAAGATCGACCTTAAGGATGCATTCTGGCAGATCTGCCTAGATCAAGAGTCACGAGCGAAGACAGCTTTCACAGTACCGAACCGTCCTCTATATCAATTCACACGAATGCCCTTCGGGTTAACCAATGCTCCTCAGACTATGAGTCGTCTAATGGATTTGGTGATACCTTATCAGCTGAAATCGCACGTCTTAGTATACTTAGACGACCTACTCGTGCTTTCTTCTGGATTTGACGACCACCTGATTCATCTTTCGGAAGTGGCAACCCAATTGCGAAAAGCTGGACTGACTATAAACGTCCAAAAGAGTCAGTTTTGCTTAAAGAAAGTTGAATATCTCGGTTTTATTGTAGGTGAGGGAACACTACAGGTAAATCCAGATAAAATCAAAGCTGTTGATGAATTCCCAATACCGAAAACCCAGAAACAGCTTAGGAGATTTTTAGGTATGACCGGATGGTACCAACGTTTCATTCCGAATTACTCGTCTGTAATTTTTGCGCTTACTGAATTATTAAAGGGGAAGTCGTTTCAATGGAACGAACAAGCGCAATTGGCTTTTGATGATGTCAAGGGTAAATTGTGTTCTGCTCCTTTCTTAGTTCACCCAAATTACGACAAGCCGTTCGTTGTCCAATGCGACGCTTCGTTTCACGGCGTAGGAGCAGTTTTAGCGCAATGCGATGAGTCAGGCTGTGAGCGACCTATCGCCTACATGTCGAAAAAGCTAAACAAAGCTCAGCGAAACTATACTGTGACAGAGCTCGAGTGTTTAGCAGTCGTACTGGCGGTGAAGAAGTTTCGTATGTATATTGAGGGCCATCCGTTTAAAGTCGTGACAGACCACGCTAGTCTTCGTTGGTTGATGAATCAATCGGATCTCAGTGGAAGACTCGCTCGATGGGCAATTAAGCTACAGGGCTACTGTTTCGAAGTTGAACACCGAAAAGGTAGCGAAAACGTAGTAGCTGACGCATTGTCTCGGTCGTTTGAGGGAGTTGATGAGCTCTGTGTGGTCGATTACGAGGTGCTACCCGAAATAGATCTAGATTCAAAGGAGTTCCAATCGGAAGACTACCGTTCACTGGCAGTTAAATTCGAATCAGCCAAACTGCCTGATTTTAAAGTGGTTGACGGCTATATTTACCATCGTAGAGAGTTCTCTAGTGATGCTCCGAATGATGACGATTGTTGGAAGCTATTAGTGCCTGAAAAACTCCGAAAAAACGTAATCAGATCTGCGCATGATCAGCCATCATCTGCCCATTGCGGCATTGCAAAATGTCTAGAGCAGATTAGGCGAAAATTCTTTTGGCCAAGTATGGTGGTGAATGTGCGAGATTATGTTCGCAATTGTGAGATATGTCAGACCACAAAATATCCAACCTGTTCGCTTAAGCCTCCCATGGGAGTTAGGACAGTTAGTGAGAGACCCTTTCAAAGACTATATCTAGACTTCATTGGTCCTTTTCCTCGGACGAAAAAAGGCAACGTAGGGATATTCATCATTCTTGATCATTTTTCGAAGTTCACCTTCCTTAAGGCTGTGAAGAAATTCACTTCCAAAGTGATCATTGACATCCTAAGAGAGGACATATTTGCATGTTTTGGAGTGCCGGAAGTAGTTGTGAGTGATAATGGCACTCAGTTTAAAAGCCATTATTTCTCCGACTTCCTCACCAAGTACGGTGTTCACCATGTGTGTACTGGCCACTATGCTCCTCAGTCCAATGCTGCCGAACGAGTTAATCGATCGATTAACGCTGCTCTACGAGCTTACGTTCAGTCCGATCAGCGAGAATGGGATATTTTTCTCAGCAGTATTAACTGTTCGTTGAGAAAATCGATACATCAGTCGATAGGTATGTCTCCATATGTGGTAGTTTTCGGTCAGCATATGATTTCCCATGGTAAGGACTTTAAGTTGTTGCGAAATCTTGATTTAATTGCCGAAACCGAATCAAGATTAAACCGATCTGATGATTTTCAGATTATTCGCTCAACTATAGAGAAACACATGAGAAAAGCGTATGAGAAAAATCAGCGCATATATGACCTAAGGACCAGACCACGTTCGTTTGAGGTTGGACAGGAGGTCATTAAAAGGAACTTCACTTTAAGCAAAGCGGCTACCAATTTTAATGCCAAACTTGCGCCGGTAGGAGCAAAAGCCAGGGTGAAGAAGAAACTAGGTCAGTCTATATACCTATTGGAAGATTTGGATGGCAAGGAATTAGGTAAATTTCACGCTAAGGACATTTGGTAACATCTGTATGGAATTGCACCCCTTTGATTTTTTTTCAGATTTAATCTCAGAGCTAAAGTCTAAGATTAAACCTGTGGTGTAAGGGCGCGATGTTAATAACATTAACAGCGGCAATTTTGCGTTAGCTCAACAAGCGCATTTTGCGTAAGCATTTTGCGTAACAGGGGCAATTTTGCGCAAGGGCTAACAGAATACTAAAATACCATGATCTACCAGACCCTTTTTGCAACTCTGTGCGCTCTCTTTGGCACGCGCTCTCTCTGGCACTCGCTCTCTCTCTTTGACACGCTGTCAAAAATTTTCACTTGGCATTTCCGGCTGGCAGAGCTAAGAGCAAACTGAGCATCTCACGACAATATAAGTAAATTTAAATCACACACTGTGATTAAGTTGTTAAAAAGTGCTTTATACCGATACCGAGTATCAAGGAATTCCCTCAACGCAAGAGTTTTATGTGCAAGTGAGTTTTCTTTTGCTGTAAAGTGATTTCCAACCTCACTTGTACTACCCCTGCTCTTCGCTCCGCAGGCTAGTGTCCAGCTCAGGACCCAACTCTAATCTTGGTGGGAAATTAGCCAATTGGCAATCCGTTCTGAAGAACGTAAATCCGCTGTTGGGTGAGTTTTCGCATTCGTAAGCCGTTGCTTTTGCTAACAGCGTTTGTGATCCCCCCCCTCAGGTCCATCTGTTCGTGTCACGCCAGTGCAAAGGTGGAAGAGACACACCGTGGTTGCACCACCCGGCATTACGGCGTTGCAACGTACGCCAGGCTACAGGACACTAGCTGCCTATTCCTGGGTGTTTGCCGTTCGATCGAGTCCCGTTGCTGCAAAGTGATAGCGCTTCGTTGGATCAAACATTATACACGTGCATGGGTGTTGCATTAAATGCACACACGCACACCCACCCTTCACACATTGAAACCAATTGACTCTGCCGCTTCTTTTCTTACATATCTTTTGCATTTTCCTTTATTTGAGGATTTACCTCGATTTTTTATTTTTTATTTCCTCTTATTTAACTACTTTAATTTTTATTTGTAATTTTTTTTTGATTTTCGTTTGCATTTCTAACAATTTAGTAGTTGCTAACAAATACCCTTCGTTTGCTTACTTTTATTTTTATTTTTGCTCATTTGGATTTTTATCCAAATCATTTTTATTTATGATTTGCTTTTGTTTTAAATAACATTTATTATTTTCATTTTTACTAATTTCACACACACATTTCAAATACACATACACACATATTTCTAAATACACATACACACAGATTTCCAATTACACACACACACATTTCTAGCTTCACTCACAGTACACACATACTTGTATAAATATCCTAAATAAATGTGTATGGAAATAAATAAAGCAATCATATGTTTTAGGGCGACTAAATTAATTAAATTAGTTTTATTTTAACAAATAGGGAAACATATCGGCAATTGTGTTAATTGTTTTAAAGCCACCATTATTATTTTTCCATTTAGCAGATCGTCGGGGCCCCTACGGATCGCGGGTGAGTGGTTTAATAAAATAATTAACTACATTATTGCCATGCACACCACTGTGCGTAATAAAAAGATTTTTTTGCTATTAAGAATGAAATAAAATAAATATATACATAATTACATACATAGACATGCATACATACATACAATAAACATATGTGTGCATAAATATGCGCTTGTGTGTATGCACACACAATTAGTGATGCGCATTATGTTAATTTGGTAGATTTTAGTATTTTCGTGCGCTATCGATATCGACGCATTCTATATCGATAAGGATGTTAACATTTTGCTTGGCAGGACAATACGCAGGTCACGATACAACATTGAATAAATAATTGAAATAAAACAAAGCATAAGTACGAATTAAAATGAAAATACATAAATAAGCGACGAAAACAAATTTGAATATTAATTGAATTAAAACAGAGTAACTAGACTAAGAGAGACAACAAACTAAAAGCAAACGATAGTCAATTGAAAATATTTAAAAACGCTTTTGTATTAATAAATGAAGTAAAACATTAGATATTAAATGGACAAATTAAAATGAACGAATGTCGAAAGTGTGGAGAAATATAAATGAAACCATGCGAATAAGAATCGTGAAATAAATATGTTTTAATTAAATAAATTTAGAGGCACCAAGGGTGTAGCGCAGCAGCAACATGGGTAGATGCACACGATTATGTGTTGCATCTACATGGTCGGGTGGGTAAAGAAGGAGAGCAGTACATCTGGCTCTCCGATCAACCGATTATTGATCATTTCTCGTCCGTCCGATAGTCCATTTTGGTTTGGTTTCCGTTTTTTGTCGTCCTGAACCTGTCTCGGTATTAATCCTGTAACATCATTAGCCCAGCCATACACACGACCACGCCCATTTTCCCTGAGCTCAGCCGGCTCAATTGAGAGACAGGGTGTGTGGTTGCGGCAATGCAGACTTGGTCGTTACATATTATTAATAATTCTATACATTATTTGGTTTTTGTTATTTATTTTCTATTTATTTAAACTAGCGACTTATTTAACAACCCTAACTGCATACTGACTTAGCTTCTATCGCCTCGCTCATCTCTAACCTAATTTGGCATCACTGTCGATTGCCGATCAGCACAGAGGTCTGTAGCATCCCGTTTAGTTTAAAATATATATTTAATTTAATTGTAACCCTTTATATTTAAACATGTTGCATTTCGTTTTGGTGGTATCGATATCACCAAAGCCAAGAGATGCGGCAACCCTGAACAGCTGAGCGGTCTCTCTCAAGGAGCGGAGACTTCGCTCAAACCGCTCAGCCGTTAGAATTTGAAAGAGAGGGGGAAAGAGAGAGAGAAACGAAGAGCGCAGTAGGTTGGCCTTGACCGCGGTCCTTGACCCGGAAAATTAGGCAGGAAGGGAGATAGATTAAAGAAAAAACGGGGCCCAGCGTAGGTTAAGTAGGAAAAGGAGGTTAGTCAGGTTTTTTCGTGTGTGCGCGCAACTTATAAAAAAAACGTTAACACAAAAAAATAAATTAAATTAGACCGCCCCGCGGTTCGCCCCCGCACAACTGGGCAATCACCACCAGCCACGCCGACCCCAACACTGCCACGGGTTTGGACTGACTGCAGCATCCTCGCTACGGAGCACCCACCCATCCCGCAGAGCTACCGCAGCAGCGCAGCACTCCAGGCGCAGCAGAGCAGCTGCAGCACAGCAGCCGAGCTCAGGCGCAGCCGCAGCAGAGCCCAAATCGCTGCAGCGCAGAGCACCTGCCGATCACGACTCCGGCGCAGCGCAACAGCAGCCACTGAGCCGCTGCATTCAACGCTACAGCAACATCAGCAGCCCCCGCAGCGAGCCCTCGGCGCACACTTGGTCAAGCAGACCCGCAGCAACCGCAGCAGTAGAGCCTCAGCAACAGCGACACCAGCACTCCGGCGCAGCACAACACCAGGGGCAGCAGAGCAGCTGCAACCACCAGAGCGCCAGCCGCAGCCCACTCACGCTAGCCGCCGAGAGAGGGCAGAGTAGCCACCGCCGCTACACAAGCAGCCACATCCACTGCAGTCATCCACGGCAGCAGCAGAGCCGCAGTAACAGCGGCCGCCACGGCAGAGTTGCCGCAAGAGCAGCAGCGCAGAGCAACAGCAGGAACAGGAGCGGCAGCAGAAGCAGCACAACAACTGCATCCAGCACAACACAGCGCGCTCGCACAGCCAGCGCCACGACACTGGACAACATGGAGGAGCAACAATAAAAAAACCACAAAACACGTAGCTATAATATGACATAATTTAATTTAAAATTAAACATAAAACACTAAGCATAAGAGAAAATACAACCACGCACAAGTAGGAATTTGGTCTGCTTGGTTTAGCCACACAGCTGATCAGCTGATCAGTGAGGAGCAGTAGATGGTAGAGAGGTTCAGAGCAGGCATCAGTGATGCGCACTAGATGGGAGCAATAAGTGGAGAAAATGAAAATAGATTTAAATAAATATTGTTTGAAATGTGGGAAAAGTGAGAGGAGAACACCGGAGCCGCCATGGGCTAAAGCGGAGTGCTGCTGACCAGTAGCAGGGAGGCGACGTTGCCTCAGGTAGGGTGGGTACGCCGGGATCTCGGACCGGGATCCCAGAGTTTGGACATGGATCCGTAGCAGTCCATTTGTTTGTGCTGTTCTATTTCTATTCTTTTGATGTCGCGTTGTTGCCGTTTAATTGTTCAATTATCTGCTTTTTGTTGTTTGAATATTGCGCGTTGTTGTAGTGTTGTTACGATTATTTTGTTGTTGTTATCGATGTCGTAGTTGTTTGTTGTTTATTGTGCGAACCAGTGGGCAGGGTCGGACTCACCCCATTGCGAGTCCGATAGCTAGCTGGCGCTGCCCACTGGGAACCAAACTGGTTCGCAACAAACACATACAATATAATATACATATAATATGAGTTGCTTGCCTACTTGTAATATTTAATACTAGCTGCTCAGCAATTGTTAGGCATTTTAATCATTACGCGCAACTGGCCACACACTTTCGCTCTCCGCTCGCAGGGGAAACGTTAGCCTTCGTTAAGTTGATCTCCTTGCTCTCTCACACGCACGGGCCAGCATGCGCGTAGCAACTGATCAGCGCTCTCAGAGAGAACGAAGGAGAGAGGTCAACGTACGAAGGCAGCGTAGAACCTTGTTACGATCCGACTTGGTCTATCGCAACCAGGGTATCGATTGCCGGCTAGCTATCGGCGCTACTCAGGGATGAGTACGACCTCGATACCTGGTGAGTCGGGTAACAACTATCATTTCTATTTAAACTCTCTACTAGGTACTGGACTTGCGGCTTCTCGACGCTTCTCGGACAATTCTACAAACGAATCTACAGTGGACAGCTGTTTCATCCACGCCTGCGGGTACCCTCCCTGCCATGAATCGCTTTTAAAAGTGGGCGCGATTCCCTGTTCCACACATTGGCTCATCTTACCCTGTACCCATCTCACCCGTCAAATAATTTAGCACATCATTTTTGTGTTACACCATTATACAATTAAACATTTATTAATAATTCTATCTATTATTTGGTTTTGATACATTTATTTAAATTATTTATTCTCTACCTGCCTATCGCTCCTACTTATTGCGCCTAATCTGAATTGTCATCACTAGTTTAATGTGGCATCACCGGCGCAGCTGTGTGCGTAGCAAAACAACGACTGATCTTCAAACTGTCTGTGCGTGCTTGTTAGTTATATTTTGTTTGTATTCTTTAGAATGTTTAGACTATTGTATTGTTATTTTATGTGTATGGCATAGCTACTGTGTTAGTGTGCGTGCAGTTGCGGTTTCATGTCCAGTGTTGTTGTTGTGTAGTAGTTGCTCTGTAGTGGGGCGCTGGATGCGGCTGCTCTGCTGTTGTGCTGCAGTGGGGGCGCTGCGCTGTCTGCGAAGGTTCTTCTGCTGTTGCGAGTGGTTGCGGCAGGGTGAGGCGCTGGACTGTTTCGCGGTTGTGTGGCGCCTGCAGGTCTGCGGTGGCTGGACGCGGCTGCTGTTGCTCTTAGAAGTTGCGCCGGGACGCGTGCCGTCGTTGTCTCAGCCGGATTATCGGTGGGCCGCTGGGTCGTTGCAGCTGGAGCGGCTGGGCGCGTGAGGTGCTCGTGGTTGTGCGTCGCCTGGAGGTCTGCGGTGGCTGGTCTTTGTGGCGCGCTGGTCAGGTGGCTGCGCGTGCTGGCTGTAGGCAGTGGCAGTAGTTTATGCCGTTGGCAGCGCGCGTTTTTAATTTAATTTTTTATATTTTATCATAGGGCCGCGTGTGCTTCGGCCCTCTGCCAAAACTCGACTGCCTAACCTATTTTTCAATTTTCCTAGCCCTACCTCCTACCTCGCCTACGCCCTTTTTTCGACCTCTACTGGCCAAGTTCCTTGACCCTATTCTTCTCTTATTCCCTTTTAAACCCTAACTGTTTTGGTAGCCCTTCGTTTGCTTAGGGCTGGGTACTTGATTATCTTAGCTGCCAATAGATGGCGCTGCCGATCACCCTAAGCGAACGAAGGGCAACCATAACAACCTGCGAAAACAAGTGCCGTTACTTGCACTTGAAACGAAAAGGAGAGCGAAAAATCGGCGCTTAGGCAATTTACAGCTGACCGCTGCTACATTCGGCGCAAATACCCTTAAGCGCACGGACGCATCGCTCTTTCCCGATATTTAATTATCGCACTAAGGCCGTATTAAAGTAAAAGAAAAACTTTAATACGTGCTAAATTCTCCTGCCTTCCATAATTAGTCTGTGTCGGCAATAAATTTTCGGAGTGCATGCCAAATTAAGTGCAAAGTGACAGTGCTGAAATCAAGACAAGTAAAAAGGTGATATATGGCGAATTTTTTTATAATACTTTGCCTAATCCCTTTGTTTTATTCAAACCGTCAAACAGCTCAACAACTGCTGCCGGCCGATCTGCGCCCCGCGCTTACGCGTTCTCAAAAATCGCAAATAAAATATTTGCAATCGGCCGGCGCAGAAAAATTTGGTCGGCCGCCATATTGGCCATATCCAGCCCCCTTTGTGAAAGGAAATTTCTTTGTTGGCCAGTGCAGCCACAACCAGTGAGACTAAGTTCGCAGAGAAGACCCAGCAATTGAAGGCAGAACAAATTCAGTGCGCAGAATATACCCGCCATCGCGCACAAGGCGCAGGGTATATATATGTATACAGAGAGCAGAAAAGGGAGAGAGAGCAGACCAACAGCCCGTGCCAGCCGCGGCGTTGCCACCCTGCCTCCGCGTCCAGCCGAGTGCGGCGAATTTGATCAGCTGCAAAAGTGCGAGCTGATTGCAAGTATCGTATATAATAAATAATGAAATTATGCACAAACCTTTTAGCGGCATTATTCTAATTAGTTCTTTCGACCCCTAAATATAGCTATAAAATTGTAAATGCCTACGCGCAGTAGGTGAAAACGCCGATAAATTACCCTATTTACACACAGCGATTTACAGCAACAACAACTGTTGAATCAACATTAGCTGCTGCTTCTGCGGGCCCAAGGAAATGCATCGGTGGAGTTAATGAAATAAAGTCTGAGTAAGAAATTGCATTTGCAAGAAAAGTTATATATAATATTGGCGATTTCACTCCCTAAACGTTAGCGCATATTTTTGCATATTTTTGTCCCTATATAATAATACTATAAAATTTACAAAAGTCGATAGAAAAACCGATTTAAAAATGCCCCATAAAAGCTAAAATTAAGTATTAAATGGGTAGAGAATCCCAAAATGTTTAAATAATCATTTTTTTTTATGCGGTCTGTCGCTAAAACTAAAGCTATTGTAATGAGTTAAAGTATAATAAAATGAATTGTTAAGGGATAACCGTGAAATTATACTCGTGTTATCATGGTAGGATGGGTGAAGATAGGGAGCAATTAACACCTCTGCTACCCTAATTCTGGCCATATTAGCGAATCGTGTCTGAATTGTAGTGGGAATAATTTACGAATTTTGTAGTTAGTACCGTTTCAGTATTTTGTTGGTAGTGCACTTAAATTTCTTGTATGTGCGTATATATATATTACGAGGGAAGAACCCACGCCAAGTCCGACGAGCATAGTTCAGAGCAGAACTAGAAGTGCACGAATCCGAGTAATATATATAGTTGTACCCAACTTTAAAGTGCGATTCGGACAGAACCGAATAGTGCTCGA
>JAWNNJ010000179.1:0-10516 GCA_035045125.1 Hypselothyrea guttata
GAATATCTAGAGAAAATGTTTGGGAACGAGATTTGAATGCTATTCCTGTCATTCGCCAAATCACACACATATGTTATAGAACACAACATAAGCTAGTCTAGTTCCGAAGTTAAACTAAACAACTTCATAATAAATATTGTATTAATGTGGTATACCTGGGTAATACATCTATTATAACTCAGGTCCCACAAATATACACTAGTATATATGAATTGAAATTATTATATTTCACTATAGTAAAAGTGAGTAAATATTGTCATATTGCCTGTGTTGACAGATATAGTTCTCACTTACTCCCATGTTGTACAGTAGATAATGAGTACAATAAAATTTGGATTCAGTTCACTTACTGAACAGTTTCTATGACAAACTAGTACACTTTATTTATAATAATCAATTTAAAAATTCTTTACAAAAATTCAATAATGTAGAATTATCCAACACTGCATCTAAAAAACAATAACATTTTTTAAATAATTTTATAACAAAAGGAAAATTGTTTAAAATAATATTATATATGTATAAAAAAAAATAAATAAATAAATTATAATTTTATTTGGATTTATTAATTATTCACACGTTATCATGTAGATTGAAAAATGTTTTCTGTTTTGTTTCTTAATTTTTGATGACTTACTGCAACATTGCGGCTAATTTTTACTAATTGGAAAATTTTTCATTTTCCATTTTTTACGGTCTTTGCATAATATGCCTACAATCTTTTGTTTACGATTTATTCATTCTGTCAAGTCCGCCGCGCAAGACAAGGACATTTCGGGACAGGAGCTAAGAAGTTCTGGCATAATTTTGTGCTCATTAATAAACAAAATGAAGAGAAATTAATTTGACAGGAGTAGCTCCACAATTTAGCTTAAAACGTAATGAAAACATATTATATGACGTTAATTTCGCGGCATGCGTACTACAGCATATTAAACCAGAATGGGCGGAGCAGATCAGTCGGACGGGCCCGACTGTCTTATACCCTGTGCCCTATATTTTTTAAAAAATTTCATAAAACTGTCATACGCAGCGCAGCAGCAATGCTTTCTCTGCTACGTTTCCTATATGTGCCGCTTAATTGGCCGCGCTGCTAGTGAGCGAGCGTGCAACGCCTGCAATATTGTTTCGCCTATAACTCCTGTGTTTATTGATCGATTTTAATGCGCTTCTCAGGAAAGTTTAATATATTATCAGAGAGTATATATACCGAATAACAACGTTCTATGTTCAATATTACGCTTGTTATTCAGTTTTTATGAATTAGGGCGTAAAAGGGGCGTGGCATCCAAAATTTAAAACAAACCTAATCTGCGCCTGATATAGACCTACGAATAACTGAAAACAGAATTTATATAACTCGATCCGTGTCTCTTAAATTGGCGAAGGAATTCTTTTTATGCTCGTTGTGGGCGGAAGGGGAGTGGCATCCAAGATTTGAAGTAAACTTGATCTGCGTATGGTATACACCTTTCAGAAATGACCAAAACGGCTTTTCTAGCTCTTATAGTTGCTGAGATCGACGCGTTCAAACAGACGGACGGACGGACAGACGGACAGACGGACAGACGGACAGACGGACAGACGGACAGACAGACGGACATGGCTATATCGACTCAGCTCGTCATCCTGATCAAGAATATATATACTTTGTGGGGTCTGCCACGCCTCCTTCTGGCTGTTACATACATTCGCACAAAGTTATTAACCCTGTTTTCCCATTTTTCAAATGGGCACAGGGTATAAAAACTGAATAATCAAATGCTAAAGATGATGACAGTATTCATTAGAAAATGGAACTGATTTCCTCTACCTACTATTTACTCACAGACTCGTTACAAATTTTTCGCAATTTAATTCAAAAAGCGAAAGTCGTGGAAGCAAGGACTACGCCCACTTGCCATGTAACGCCCTTAGCAATCTCAGTTGACCCATTAAATCATCGGCACAGCAAACAAAGAGATTTGTTTTAATTAAATTCAGAGTGAGTGAGATACATAGATATAAATACGTAGTATATTATTGTCAATTGCTGCGTTTGCCTTCGTGTTTCTTAATATACTATAAGAAGGTCTTTACATTATTGTTGTTGTCTTTCACCTCACCTTTTGAACGACATAAAGGATATTAAAATGAAAAAGCCCGCTCTGAGCGGGCTTGCCCGACCTTATGTATACCCTGTAACTTTTATGCTTGGCATCGTAGTGGCGTTTGGCTTCAGCCCGATGAGTGTTAACTCGGTTTGCGGCATCCTGTCTCAATTGCTGTAATTCGTCGTCGTCGATAACTTTGGATCGATCTTCTTGCAGCGTATGGATGAGATTATTTTGCAGTATACCTCGTGACTCGAATCCGTATAACTGTTGACTAGGCGTAGGTTGGCTTTATACTCCATTTTTTGTGGGGAGAAACTATGTGTTCCTCAAGATGTTGATGTCGTCGTCTGCAGAGAGCTGGGCATTCACACAGGATGTGTCCCGCTATTTCTTGATCCCCATAACAGAATCTGCAGGTGTCCCTGTCAGAAAGGTGGAGTGAGGTTGGTAAGATTAGATATACTCCTCTCTCTGTTGCATTCATTGCACACAGGTATTAACCCTGTTTTTACCCATTTAATACAGATTATAAGTATGTTACACGTTTCATAATGCGGCTGAAATCGAATATTTTGAAACTATTACAAGTGTATTTATTTTCAAATATTCTAAATGAATACATCGTTTATAAAATTTCAAATTACTTTAAATGAACATTATCACACAGCAGAAAATAGGATGTTAATGGTTGAATAAAATATGATTTGCACACCCAGAGAAGATATTGTAACTAAACCTTGTGGTCATCAACCATTTGTGAAGTACTTCAGTGAACCAGAAACAATTCGTCTCAATTCAAATTAGTCAAATATTAGAGAGCTTGCGTTCTACTCACATGTATCCTATCTCCTGCAAAATGCAATCTCATGCAATCACTCAACCGCAAAGCAAAAGCAACAATAGCATCAACAGAAAATGTCAGCCAACAGTGGGAGAACTGTTAAATTGAATGTGCTGGAGGTGCATGGGGATAAGGTTTGGAAGAACTGCAACAACTTACAACTGTCAAAAATGCAGGTTCAAGCTTTTGGAAATGCTTTGACATACCAGTATTCATGCACTTTTCGGTTTCTGGAATTTACATTTGTCATTTACATAGCTCACTGGGCATTTTTATTGGTTAACCTGTGCTGAGCAGTCGAGATTGGATCATATAAAAAATTCCACTCGAATTCCATGAAGTGTACTTGGTTGTACCTATTAAAAACGGATAAACCATTGAATGTGTTTTATAAAATGAATCTAAGCGCCCTAACTAAGCATGACATAGTTCTTTATATATGGTAATATTTTTGTCGATTTTAAAGGAAGACATAGAGCGTTGTGCCATATTGATAAAAAAAACTGCAATCAAATTAGTTTAATTCCTTAAATTTTAAGCAGAAGATTTTTTTAATATCTACCTTTTTTTACGTCATCAATTGATGAATTGTCAATTGTTTTAAAATTAATCTCAAGGTAAACTGTTATAAACATACTATATAAAAGAGTATTTCAGTGTTCACTTCTTTCTACGAGTTCTGTTATGTGAGCTATGCTAACTAGTTTCAGTTAAGTTTTTAGATATTTGAATTAAAGAGCTTTGATATCCAGGAAAAAAGTTGCATATTTAGATGTGGGCTTTCAGTTAAGTTTAGCTCTTTTAGCATTTAGCAATATGTAGCTGATATGTAGGATTTTACAAGGCAAGAGAGGGAAGAGAGCTAATAATGTTGCTACTTGACAGGCAAGTGGAGTGGAGTCCACTTCACAAAATGTCAAGTTGGGAATGAAAGTGAACTGCTCCTACCTGCAGAGCAGAGCGCACAAATATAGACATTTTTCCATAAATATTTAAAGCGAATGCGTTTTCATTCCGCACAACGGTGCAGACATGACCAAATAAAACAAACTGCCAGTGAAAATTCTTCCTCCTCTCTTATATCTTTCACTACTTTCATACGAATGTGTTTGGTAGAAAAAAGTCAAACAAAGCGACGGCAGCCAGTCGCCATTTTGTCGGCACACGTTGCGTATGAATAATTTATTTAATGAACTTGTAGCAAGAGACTGCTGCCTCTACCGGCCGTACAAGAAATACTATTACGAATACGAATACGTATACGAATACTTGACAGTACAAATATACTCACACTTGATTTGGAAGCATGTAGTGTATGTATCTACTACTTTGTACGCTCGACCATCTTTTTGGCAATGTCTTCTGCAATAGACACGTTGTAAAGTACTTTTGTTTTTCTTTTGTTTTGGTCGATTTGTTTCCGTCGAGCTTTTACGTTTCGATAGTTTTTCTCCCATTCTTACATTTTTCTTTATTTCCTTTTTCCGACAACCAAAACTGTGAAATTGTTTTTGCGTGGAAGCGAGGTTCGCTTCTGCACTAAGGCAATAACAATTAAAGTAAATATTCTATAATTTTATCCAAAGTGTCTATAAAGTTGCTTAAGGGTGTAAAACATGTCGACCAGCCCTCGTCGAACATACATATGTGAGCTCTGAATGCGAATTGTGTTTTACTTTTTTCTTATCCGGTCAATTCAAATTATTTATTTATAGTTCATTTGCGAGTTGGCATTCAAAGCTGTAATGTTTTAGGTTGACTCGACAATTTATGTGTGCGTATATATGCATGCGTGTGTGTCTGTATGTGTGTGTCAGTTTTAGGTAGAAGCGCAAAGTGGCTTTGAGCGAGGGGCTAAAGCCAGCTTCGTTCAATTAGCTGGGCCATTTCGTGGGTAACTGAGCATTAAACAATTTGCAAGAGGAAAATTCCTCTCAAAGTTGTACCTGGCTTGCAACATTAATTTGGCATCCGAATAACGAGGACAATTATGCAAGTAACCACAGACAAAGTGAAGAAATAGAAGTAGAAGCCGAAAGCTATTGACGTCAAGCTCAAAGCAATCCACTTAATTTAAAATTTTTAAATCCTTGTAAATTCTATTAAATTCTATAGACCACTGTAAAACACACAAAACCGCATCCAGAAGCTGCAGGACCTTTGCTATACGATATATGCACAATGCTGAGAGTTGTGGCCATCTGCTACTTGATATGACAGCTGTAGATACTTTGAATCTATTTGTTGTCACTTTTAAACGTGTTATACAATTTTCTCAAGATACCCACATTTTAATTTGCATTTATATGCCATGCTTTGTCTCAGTCAATTGTTTATTTGTTTGCAAGCTTTTGGCCCCTGTCTAAAGTATCTGCAGATGCAGCATTTTATTATCAGCAATTTGATAGTGTTTGTATATTATACACTCATGTGAACTTCTGCCAATGACAGTCTGCAGTGTCCGGTAAAATTGTGTCATGGGAAATTAGATGTTATGTAAAGGTGAAGCTTAAGCTAAAGCTTTTCCTGAACCATGGATACAACAAACAACATACACTAAATCATTTTAAGTAGTCACAGGAGCAGTTTGTATAACAAACTCACAATTATTTCACAATAAAAATCATCAAAAATATGAAAAACATATCGCTCCTTTTCCAGAAGAGTGTCATAACACAAAAAACGCGACTTTTGAGTTAATAATGCAGTAAAGTTCGTTATTAATTTATCTTGTGTTACAATTTCATTATCCTATCTTCAATACACACAGCGTGAGAAGAGAATATGTCGCTTCTCCTTGTATGGACATACACGGCGCTTGACGTTAACGTTAAACGCGTTTATCTCAAAACGCACTTTTTTAGACCCTTAACTTTAAAAAAGTAAAAAGGGTCTATTAGTTTAGTGCAAAGAGGAAATGTATGTAAATGTATGTAACACCCGTCTGTCTGGCTGTCTGTCTGTCTGTCTGTCCGTCTGTCTGTCTGTCTGTATGAACACCTAGATCTCAGCAACTATAAGAGCTAGAGACACCATATTTGAGATTTAGGTTCTCCTAATCAGTAAGCAGCACGAGTTTATTTTAGATTTTGGATACCTCCTCCCCTTCCCCTGTAAACCGCAAAAAACTGCTGTAGCCACACTTTCCAAGCTATTGATTGTAATTTCATATTTTACTAGTTTATGACATTCTCTATTGACCCTGCGAATTTTGTTTTGATCGGATAAGAAATAGCGAACATATGCCACAGACAATTTGCCGCACTAGGCAGAGGGGGGGTGGTGTGCCTTGCATACGTGGGTAGATTAGTGTGTGTGCGTCTGATAATGTTTGTATATACATATACTCAAAGTAAAGGGTCTCCTACGGTCGGTTAAGTCCGACTGTAGCCTCCGTCCCACTGATCTGCCCTGTCCCTATATTTTTTAGTTATGACACTCTTCTGGTAAAGGAACGATATGTACTTTTTTTAAAGGTAATAAATGAAAATCATTAGGCAATTTTGTGTGCATTTCCAGAATTATCGGGCGAGTTATTATACCCTGTATGTGAAGGTTGATTGACTCGGTATTTTTCAAAATATTATATTCTTAACTAATTTTAAGGAATGCAGTTCATCATATACTTTGTGTGTATATATGTACGTGATAGTAGCCCGACACCAAACCGATACCTACGATGCGATACGTCACGAAAACATTGCCCATACGATAATACTGAATACTGAATATTCCCAATTTGGTATTTTGCCGCCGCCTGGTCTGGCAAGAAATAGATGGAGAGTTCGAAACGATCCGCCGACAACGAACAACACTCGCACTTGCTACGATGCACATTGGGCCATTTTTCCATTTTTTTGGCATAAAATCAAAAAAAAAATTTGGAGATATTTTAAATTTGATAAAATAATATCGAAGGGGATACTTCAGCTACATATATCGAATTGATACATTAATCAATTTTTTTTATCAAACCTTTGTTTTTATGTGCTCTCAAAGTCAAGAAATAAATCAGCTGTTTGTTGCGACACAATCCGCATTAAAATTAACATAACTTTGCGCTTCGGCTGTAAAATTGAATTCTTAAGATATATCAATTGAGTTTGAACAAAAAACATTTACAGATTGATCGCTGGACGTTAAAAACTGGAGACCGTCTGTAGACGGTCTTACCCGTTAGATGGTTAATATTGGTTCTATACAGATTTCGGTATACTTATTTATACACTGTACATACCCAAAAGGGCGTAATTATTGTGATATTTTTCAAATAATAACAAGGCGGTGTTTATGCACTGATTAAAGCGATCCAAACCATTTTAAAAAGAGGAATGTAAAAATTACCTATAAAAATTAATGATAATGGCGTTAACAGTATTTTTTCAAAGTATAGCCCATTAGTTTGAGAAAATTTCGCAATGACCATATCTTTTTATATGGGCGGTGCAAGTGGACGTGGTTCGATTCACTTGAAATTTTGCCCACTTATTTTAAATGCAATGGTCTATTCTACCAAATTTCGTCACTATAGCTTCATTAGTTTATTTTATGCCAAAAAAAAAAAGGGAAAATGGTCCACTGTGCGATGGCCACACGGGCCAACGCCAATCGCTAACGCGCATTTATATTTAATTTAATATTAATAAAACGACTTATTAATAAAACCGCTGACTACGTTTATTTATTTATTATTTTCCAATACAATCGTTATTTATTCTATTTATTATAAATCCTAACTTAGTTGGCAGAGATTAATATTATCCGCCAATTTCATGAAATTCAGTCTATAATTAAGAGAGATTATAAATTAAAGAAGACATAGTTCTTGCTATACACTTTTATATGAACTTTTGTAATCCTTTTATCTTTAACAAAGATCTCTATACCTAAATTATAATATAATAAATTATAAAATAATAATGAAGACGATAAACTTTTGCGTACGTACTTCGAACACCTTTTTGCTGCAGTTGCTATTTCTTTTGCAGCTTTGATTTCCTGCCACACCCATTTTGCCAGATAGTACATACCATTTGATTTGATGGTCGGAAGTGTAAAGGGACTCTAATGACTCTTGGCTGAGGCTCTCTAGCTCATTGCCCGTTTTCAAAGTGCAGCCAACGAGTTGGAATTGCCGGCGTTGAGTAATTGCCTTACCAGTAATTGCTTTGATCTTCTGCCCGAGGTGACGCCCTGATCATTCTAAAAATATAGCGACTAGCAGCCACTCAATACTGAAAACAAAATTATACGAAATGAATATGGTGTTTATTAATATTGCTTTTATTATGAAAATAAACAGCTGAAAAGATGCGAAAAGTACCACTGATTCTTATAAGATTATTCTTACTTTTTGATCTGTGCCATGCTTAAACGGTGTGTTTATTAACCGATGTCACTGTGGATAGGTGGATAGGTTGATATGATGCTAAGAAGTATCCATTCTGAAAATTAATTTATTGTCCTCTAGTCGACCGATAATTAAAAATACAAATTAAGATTAAGTTTAAAAGTTAAAATTATAATAACATTAAATTAAAAGTTTGAAGGATAACAGGATTTTCTGGGAATATAATATTAAAAGTTAAACAATTAAATGAAACAATACACAAATTTAAATATTACACTAGTTATTCGGATTAGTTATCGGATTCTTCACGGATAGGACATAGAGGCGGTTTGGCATCCATTGTTGGAAACTTAATCTGATAGATTTAAGCTTTTATAGTTTCTGAGATGTCAGCGTTAATAAAGACAAACACTTGGCTGTATCAACTCAGCACGCGTCGTCCTGATCAAGAATGTATGTGTATACTTTCTGGGGTCCTTCTGGGTCACATGTCCCATTTACACCCACTTTATAGACCCTATTGAACTTTTTAAAGTACAGGGTCTTAAAATAATGAAGTATGTTACTGTTAAAAGTATGTTAACAATTTAAGTGAATCAAATATGACAGCTGACAATTCTAGCGTACTAGCAATAGAACAACCTAATCATGGCACATCAGAAATCTAAATCCTTTTATTAAACATGTATTTCATTTATTTTTATTCATTTTTTATCCTTACTAACAATTAGGTCAAGGACTGCCAGTAACTTAAAGTTCGATGCCTTCAGCTGCACCCCTCTGCATAGCCTTGAGGCACATTACGCTATCTTGACTCATCCGCTTCATTAATCAAATTATATTGCATGCGAATTACATCAAGAATTTCCATCGGTCACTGCGCACACAAGTAGGCATCAGGCATGGCATTGCCTGTAGTCGATTGCTGACCAGTAAAGTAGAGTGAAATTACGTGTGCAACCAGGCGCAAAGATTTCACGCCAGGGATGTCTTGGTCTACCGCAGGACGGACTATGTGCCTATATTTCGGAATACACAAAATCATTCGTTTTCAGCATTTTAATGCACATGCATACCCATGGTTTACAATTCGTATTGTATAAAATGAAAACGAGCAGAAAAATGTGATGGAAACAACGCTTCAGTCAAGTAAAATGGCAAAAACATTATTAAGCATAGTTCGCGATTGAATGAAGCCGAATGTGTAATAATGGTAACTTCTTGATCTTTTTCCAAAATTGTTAGTATATTAAAACCAGTAAGGACGGATCTACAGTCGGACGCAACCGACTGTATGAGACCCTGTACTTTGTGTTTTCTTCGCTGATTCTTATCCGATCGTAATGTAATTCACAGAATCGGTGGAGATTGGCATAGACTACGTAAATGCCACATCCTAAGTCATTAGCTGTTAAACTGAAGCTTTAAAACAGCCTACTGTTCCTAAATTGGTTTTTCGGTTACCGGAGGAATGAGCGGAGTTATAAAAAACCGAAAAAAACTTTGCCCTGATTGCTGTATAGGAAAACCTAAATACCAAAAAAATGGTATTTACAGCTCTTATAGTCTGCAAGATCTAGGTGGCTTGTTTGTCTGATTTATCTTCGCTGTTTCTTTTCTGTTCGTAATGTAATTCACAGCATTGATGGATAATGCCATAGGCTACGTACATGCCAAATCCCAAGTCTGTAGCTTGTAAACTGTGGCTGTAGTGGCGCTTACAAATATTTATAAAATTATTTACTGCTGCATAACTTCGCTGTTTCCACTCCGTTTGTAATGTAATTCACAACATCGATGGATAATTCAATAGGCTACGTACATTTTAAATTACAAGTCTGTAGCTTTATTATTGTGGCTGCCGTGGCACATATATGCATTTTGAAAAAAATTGTTTCTTGCATATCTTCGCTATTTCTAATTAATATCATAAATAAATTTAAAGCATCGGTAGAGAATTCCATAGAATACGTACATGCCAAATTACAAGTCAGTAGCGCTATTATTATGGCTGCTGTGGCGTATATTGTTTTAGAGATTTTTGAGGTAGGTGTAGATTTTTTAACATTCGCGGATGAAGAAGGCGAGATATCAAAAGTTTGAAACAAACTTGATCTGCTTGCATTAGCTGACTACCTAAATCCAGAAAGGTGGTGTCTTTAGCTCTTATAGTTGCTGAGATCTAGGTGTTCATACAGACAGACGGACAGACACACAGACACACAGACG
>JAWNNJ010000180.1:0-11190 GCA_035045125.1 Hypselothyrea guttata
ATACATAATATTATATACAAATATTAATATTCTTTTATTTATTTAGGCTGACCAAAGGTCGACACAACTGAAAATTGAAGTGCTGAAAGCTGCTCTCCAAGCAAACTGGCACTCTGAAGGCGATGTTGTATATTATTAGACCCTGTACTTTAAAAAAGTAAAAGGGTCTATTAATTTAGTGCAAATGACAGCTGTGTGTAACAGGCAGAAGGGAGCTGTGGTAGCACCCAACAAAGTAATAATAGTACTTCTTGATCAGGACGACAAGACGAGTCGATATAGCGATGTCCGTCTGTCCGTCTGTCTGTCTGTCTGTCTGTCCGTCTGTCTTTATGAACACCTAGGATCTCAGCAACTAAAAGAGATAGAGACACCATTTCTCTACTGTCGTAGAGCGAGCACGAGTTTGTTTCAGATTTTTGATGATTCGCGGAGGAAGGAGGCGAGATATCAAAAATCTGAAACAAACTCGTGCTGCTTACGATAATAGAGAACCTGCATAGAAATGGTGTCTCTATCTCTTTTAGTTGCTGAGATCTAGGTGTTCATAAAGACAGACGGACAGACAGACAGACAGACAGACGGACAGACGGACATCGCTATATCGACTCGTCTTGTCGTCCTGATCAAGAATATATATACTTTGTTGGGTCTACCACGCTTCCTTCTGCCTGTTACACACAGCTGTCATTTGCACTAAATTAATAGACCCTTTTACTTTTTTAAAGTACAGGGTCTAATAATACAACATCGCCTTCAGAGTGCCAGTTTGCTTGGAGGCAGCTTTCAGCACTTCAATTTTCAGTTGTGTCGACCTTTGGTCAGCCTAAATAAATAAAAGAATATTAATATTTGTATATAATATTATGTATGTGTAATCATACAATAACTTTTAAAGAATGCATTTCCTCCAAAAGAGGTTATTGTGCCAGTTATGGTTTATTACGATGTTTATTTATCTTATATTTAACAATAATTTCGTGCACTTATTTTTATTAAGGTTGTGCTCACTGCCCTTCTTTCATTTAAACTGCAATGCTACCAAAAATTTCGTCAGCTGCGTTTGAGCATTGCGAAAGAGCGAAAAGCTAAATAAAAACAATTCTTGCGTTAGAATTGTTTTTGTAAATGCAGGAATGGTGGAATAAAGACTAAAGAAACAGCGATAGGTGGTTCGGCGTTCGACTACCAAGGGTCAGTCCGGTAAGTACTTCCCTAGAGTCAGTCCAGTAAGTACTTTCATAGGGTTAGTCAGGGAAGTACCCATGCTTGAAGGTGGTTCGGCGTTCGACTACCAAGGGTCAGTCCAGTAAGTACAGGTGGTTTGGCGTTCGACTACCAAGGGTCAGTCCGGTAAGCACCCATTTAGGAACTAGTGCGATAAGTAGTTCGGACAGGGTCAATCGCCACCTCCAGTACTGAAGGGATACTATTTTGTTCATGGGCGTGCGTGCTCGTGTAGCAAAAAGCGCCACGAACAACACGACAATCACTTTAATCGCGCAAGAATCATGGTTCTATTTTGCGTCCTACAACACGTATTTTGGTAAAATTCAATATTTTCGATAAAAACTAGTACGATTTCAAAAACAAAATGCTGCTTTTGACCAAATAATGTTAATATAAATTAAACAAAATGCATCATAAGAAATGGAATTAGAATTGGCAACGTAATTTCTGAATTTTATGGGATTTCGGGTTGTTGTTTTTATCCAAAAGCATATGGCGTGTTGAGTATAGCCTGTATGGCGTGCGTGTAAGAACATTTTCATTTTCGTATCGTGTTGAGTCGTGCTGAAAAATTACATCCCATACCCATCTCTAGTTCAAACCGTGATAAGGGACCTTTCCATTGGCTTAGCACAAATCTATGCAATTAAAGTTAAAAGAGGTGGAAAATACACTCGAATAAAATAGAACAATTGTAAACACAACATCCATCTATTTAAATTATTTAAGTATCTCTAATGACGTCTTAATAATGCACATAATATCCCTATTAAATATGACTAAATATTTGTGGGAAAGAGATTTGAATGCTATTCCTGTCATTCGCCAAATCACACACATATGTTATAGAACACAACATAAGCTAGTCTAGTTCCGAAGTTAAACTAAACAACATCATAATAAATATTGTATTAATGTGGTATACCTGGGTAATACATCTATTATAACTCAGGTGTCCACAAATATACACTAGTATATATGAATTGAAATTATTATATTTCACTATAGTAAAAGTGAGTAAATATTGTCATATTGCCTGTGTTGACAGATATAGTTCTCACTTACTCCCATGTTGTACAGTAGATAATGAGTACAATAAAATTTGGATTCAGTTCACTTACTGAACAGTTTCTATGACAAACTAGTACACTTTATTTATAATAATCAATTTAAAAATTCTTTACAAAAATTCAATAATGTAGAATTATCCAACACTGCATCTAAAAAACAATAACATTTTTTAAATAATTTTATAACAAAAGGAAAATTGTTTAAAATAATATTATATATGTATAAAAAAAAAAATAAATAAATTATAATTTTATTTGGATTTATTAATTATTCACACGTTATCATGTAGATTGAAAAATGTTTTCTGTTTTGTTTCTTAATTTTTGATGACTTACTGCAACATTGCGGCTAATTTTTACTAATTGGAAAATTTTTCATTTTCCATTTTTTACGGTCTTTGCATAATATGCCTACAATCTTTTGTTTACGATTTATTCATTCTGTCAAGTCCGCCGCGCAAGACAAGGACATTTCGGGACAGGAGCTAAGAAGTTCTGGCATAATTTTGTGCTCATTAATAAACAAAATGAAGAGAAATTAATTTGACAGGAGTAGCTCCACAATTTAGCTTAAAACGTAATGAAAACATATTATATGACGTTAATTTCGCGGCATGCGTACCACAGCATATTAAAAAACTGAATAATCAAATGCTAAAGATGATGACAGTATTCATTAGAAAATGGAACTGATTTCCTCTACCTACTATTTACTCACAGACTCGTTACAAATTTTTCGCAATTAAATTCAAAAAGCGAAAGTCGTGGAAGCAAGGACTACGCCCACTTGCCATGTAACGCCCTTAGCAATCTCAGTTGACCCATTAAATCATCGGCACAGCAAACAAAGAGATTTGTTTTAATTAAATTCAGAGTGAGTGAGATACATAGATATAAATACGTAGTATATTATTGTCAATTGCTGCGTTTGCCTTCGTGTTTCTTAATATACTATAAGAAGGTCTTTACATTATTGTTGTTGTCTTTCACCTCACCTTTTGAACGACATAGAGGATATTAAAATGAAAAAGCCCGCTCTGAGCGGGCTTGCCCGACCTTATGAATACCCTGTAACTTTTATGCTTGGCATCGTAGTGGCGTTTGGCTTCAGCCCGATGAGTGTTAACTCGGTTTGCGGCATCCTGTCTCAATTGCTGTAATTCGTCGTCGTCGATAACTTTGGATCGATCTTCTTGCAGCGTATGGATGAGATTATTTTGAAGTATACCTCGTGACTCGAATCCGTATAACTGTTGACTAGGCGTAGGTTGGCTTTATACTCAATTTTTTGTGGGGAGAAACTATGTGTTCCTCAAGATGTTGATGTCGTCGTCTGCAGAGAGCTGGGCATTCACACAGGATGTGTACCGCTATTTCTTGATCCGCATAACAGAATCTGCAGGTGTCCCTGTCAGAAAGGTGGAGTGAGGTTGGTAAGATTAGATATACTCCTCTCTCTGTTGCATTCATTGCACACAGGTATTAACCCTGTTTTTACCCATTTAATACAGATTATAAGTATGTTACACGTTTCATAATGCGGCTGAAATCGAATATTTTGAAACTATTACAAGTGTATTTATTTTCAAATATTCTAAATGAATACATCGTTTATAAAATTTCAAATTACTTTAAATGAACATTATCACACAGCAGAAAATAGGATGTTAATGGTTGAATAAAATATGATTTGCACACCCAGAGAAGATATTGTAACTAAACCTTGTGGTCATCAACCATTTGTGAAGTACTTTAGTGAACCAGAAACAATTCGTCTCAATTCAAATTAGTCAAATATTAGAGAGCTTGCGTTCTACTCACATGTATCCTATCTCCTGCAAAATGCAATCTCATGCAATCACTCAACCGCAAAGCAAAAGCAACAATAGCATCAACAGAAAATGTCAGCCAACAGTGGGAGAACTGTTAAATTGAATGTGCTGGAGGTGCATGGGGATAAGGTTTGGAAGAACTGCAACAACTTACAACTGTCAAAAATGCAGGTTCAAGCTTTTGGAAATGCTTTGACATACCAGTATTCATGCACTTTTCGGTTTCTGGAATTTACATTTGTCATTTACATAGCTCACTGGGCATTTTTATTGGTTAACCTGTGCTGAGCAGTCGAGATTGGATCATATAAAAAATTCCACTCGAATTCCATGAAGTGTACTTGGTTGTACCTATTAAAAACGGATAAACCATTGAATGTGTTTTATAAAATGAATCTAAGCGCCCTAACTAAGCATGACATAGTTCTTTATATGTGGTAATATTTTTGTCGATTTTAAAGGAAGACATAGAGCGTTGTGCCATATTGATAAAAAAAATTGCAATCAAATTAGTTTCATTCCTTAAATTTTAAGCAGAAGATTTTTTCAATTGGCAAATTGTCTATAATATCTACCTTTTTTTACGTCATCAATTGATGTCAATTGTTTTAAAATCAATCTCAAGTTAAACTGTTATAAACATACTATATAAAAGAGTATTTCAGTGTTCACTTCTTGCTACGAGTTCTGTTATGTGAGCTATGCTAACTAGTTTCAGTTAAGTTTTTAGATATTTGAATTAAAGAGCTTTGATATCCAGGAAAAAAGTTGCATATTTAGATGTGGGCTTTCAGTTAAGTTTAGCTCTTTTAGCATTTAGCAATATGTAGCTGATATGTAGGATTTTACAGGGCAAGAGAGGGAAGAGAGCTAATAATGTTGCTACTTGACAGGCGAGTGGAGTGGAGTCCACTTCACAAAATGTCAAGTTGGGAATGAAAGTGAACTGCTCCTACCTGCAGAGTAGAGCGCACAAATATAGACATTTTTCCATAAATATTTAAAGCGAATGCGTTTTCATTCCGCACAACGGTGCAGACATGACCAAATAAAACAAACTGCCAGTGAAAATTCTTCCTCCTCTCTTATATCTTTCACTACTTTCATACGAATGTGTTTGGTAGAAAAAAGTCAAACAAAGCGACGGCAGCCAGTCGCCATTTTGTCGGCACACGTTGCGTATGAATAATTTATTTAATGAACCTGTAGCAAGAGACTGCTGCCTCTACCGGCCGTACAAGAAATACTATTACGAATACGAATACGTATACGAATACTTGACAGTACAAATATACTCACACTTGATTTGGAAGCATGTAGTGTATGTATCTACTACTTTGTACGCTCGACCATCTTTTTGGCAATGTCTTCTGCAGTAGACACGTTATAAAGTACTTTTGTTTTTCTTTTGTTTTGGTCGATTTGTTTCCGTCGAGCTTTTACGTTTCGATAGTTTTTCTCCCATTCTTACATTTTTCTTTATTTCCTTTTTCCGACAACCAAAACTGTGAAATTGTTTTTGCGTGGAAGCGAGGTTCGCTTCTGCACTAAGGCAATAACAATTAAAGTAAATATTCTATAATTTTATCCAAAGTGTCTATAAAGTTGCTTAAGGGTGTAAAACATGTCGACCAGCCCTCGTCGAACATACATATGTGAGCTCTGAATGCGAATTGTGTTTTACTTTTTTCTTATCCGGTCAATTCAAATTATTTATTTATAGTTCATTTGCGAGTTGGCATTCAAAGCTGTAATGTTTTAGGTTGACTCGACAATTTATGTGTGCGTACATATGCATGCGTGTGTGTCTGTATGTGTGTGTCAGTTTTAGGTAGAAGCGCAAAGTGGCTTTGAGCGAGGGGCTAAAGCCAGCTTCGTTCAATTAGCTGGGCCATTTCGTGGGTAACTGAGCATTAAACAATTTGCAAGAGGAAAATTCCTCTCAAAGTTGTACCTGGCTTGCAACATCAATTTGGCATCCGAATAACGAGGACAATTATGCAAGTAACCACAGACAAAGTGAAGAAATAGAAGTAGAAGCCGAAAGCTATTGACGTCAAGCTCAAAGCAATCCACTTAATTTAAAATTTTTAAATCCTTGTAAATTCTATTAAATTCTATAGACCACTGTAAAACACACAAAACCGCATCCAGAAGCTGCAGGACCTTTGCTATACGATATATGCACAATGCTGAGAGTTGTGGCCATCTGCTACTTGATATGACAGCTGTAGATACTTTGAATCTATTTGTTGTCACTTTTAAACGTGTTATACAATTTTCTCAAGATACCCACACTTTAATTTGCATTTATATGCCATGCTTTGTCTCAGTCAATTGTTTATTTGTTTGCAAGCTTTTGGCCCCTGTCTAAAGTATCTGCAGATGCAGCATTTTATTATCAACAATTTGATAGTGTTTGTATATTATTCACTCATGTGAACTTCTGCCAATGACAGTCTGCAGTGTCCGGTAAAATTGTGTCATGGGAAATTTGATGTTGTGTAAAGGTGAAGCTTAAGCTAAAGCTTTTCTTGAACCATGAATACAACAAACAGCATACAATAAATCATTTTAAGTAGTCACAGGAGCAGTTTGTATAACAAACTCACAATTATTTCACAATAAAAATCATAAAAAATATGAAAAACATATCGCTCCTTTACCAGAAGAGTGTCATAACACAAAAAACGCGACTTTTGAGTTAATAATGCAGTAATGTTCGTTATTAATTTATCTTGTGTTACAATTTCATTATCCTATCTTCAATACACACAGCGTGAGAAGAGAATATGTCGCTTCTCCTTGTATGGAGATACACGGCGCTTGACGTTAACGTTAAACGCGTTTATCTCGAAACGCACTTTTTTAGACCCTTAACTTTAAAAAAGTAAAAAGGGTCTATTAGTTTAGTGCAAAGAGGAAATGTATGTAAATGTATGTAACACCCGTCTGTCTGTCTGTCTGTCTGTCTGTCCGTCTGTCTGTCTGTCTGTATGAACACCTAGATCTCAGCAACTATAAGAGCTAGAGACACCATATTTGAGATTTAGGTTCTCCTAATCAGTAAGCAGCACGAGTTTATTTTAGATTTTGGATACCTCCTCCCCTTCCCCTGTAAACCGCAAAAAACTGCTGTAGCCACACTTTCCAAGCTATTGATTGTAATTTCATATTTTACTAGTTTATGACATTCTCTATTGACCCTGCGAATTTTGTTTTGATCGGATAAGAAATAGCGAACATATGCCACAGACAATTTGCCGGGGTGGTGTGCCTTGCATACGTGGGTAGATTAGTGTGTGTGCGTCTGATAATGTTTGTATATACATATACTCAAAGTAAAGCAATATTGTGTGCATTTCCAGAATTATCGGGCGAGTTATTATACCCTGTATGTGAAGGTTGATTGACTCGGTATTTTTCAAAATATTATATTCTTAACTAATTTTAAGAAATGCAGTTCATCATATACTTTGTGTGTATATATGTACGTGATAGTAGCCCGACACCAAACCGATACCTACGATGCGATACGTCACGAAAACATTGCCCATACGATAATACTGAATACTGAATATTCCCAATTTGGTATTTTGCCGCCGCCTGGTCTGGCAACAAATAGATGGAGAGTTCGAAACGATCCGCCGACAACGAACAACACTCGCACTTGCTACGATGCACATTGGGCCATTTTTCCATTTTTTTGGCATAAAATCAAAAAAAAAATTTGGAGATATTTTAAATTTGATAAAATAATATCGAAGGGGATACTTCAGCTACATATATCGAATTGATACATTAATCAATTTTTTTTATCAAACCTTTGTTTTTATGTGCTCTCAAAGTCAAGAAATAAATCAGCTGTTTGTTGCGACACAATCCGCATTAAAATTAACATAACTTTGCGCTTCGGCTGTAAAATTGAATTCTTAAGATATATCAATTGAGTTTGAACAAAAAACATTAACAGATTGATCGCTGGACGTTAAAAACTGGAGACCGTCTGTAGACGGTCTTACCCGTTAGATGGTTAATATTGGTTCTATACAGATTTCGGTATATTTATACACTGTACATACCCAAAAGGGCGTTATTATTGTGATATTTTTCAAATAATAACAAGGCGGTGTTTATGCACTGATTAAAGCGATCCAAACCATTTTAAAAAGAGGAATGTGAAAATTACCTATAAAAATTAATGATAATGGCGTTAACAGTATTTTTTCAAAGTATGGCCCATTAGTTTGAGAAAATTTCGCAATGACCATATCTTATTATATGGGCGGTGCAAGTGGGCGTGGTTCAATTCACTTGAAATTTTGCCCACTTATTTTAAATGCAATGGTCTATTCTACCAAATTTCGTCACTATAGCTTCATTAGTTTATTTTATGCCAAAAAAAAAGGGAAAATGGTCCACTGTGCGATGGCCACACGGGCCAACGCCAATCGCTAACGCGCATTTATATTTAATTTAATATTAATAAAACGACTTTTTAATAAAATCGCTGACTACGTTTATTTATTTATTATTTTCCAATACAATCGTTATTTATTCTATTTATTATAAATCCTAACTTAGTTGGCAGAGATTAATATTATCCGCCAATTTCATGAAATTCAGTCTATAATTAAGAGAGATTATAAATTAAAGAAGACATAGTTCTTGCTATACACTTTTATATGAACTTTTGTAATCCTTTTATCTTTAACAAAGATCTCTATACCTAAATTATAATATAATAAATTATAAAATAATAATGAAGACGATAACCTTTTGCGTACGTACTTCGAACACCTTTTTGCTGCAGTTGCTATTTCTTTTGCAGCTTTGATTTCCTGCCACACCCATTTTGCCAGATAGTACATACCATTTGATTTGATGGTCGGAAGTGTAAAGGGGCTCTAATGACTCTTGGCTGAGGCTCTCTAGCTCATTGCCCGTTTTCTAAGTGCAGCCAACGAGTTGGAATTGCCGGCGTTGAGTAATTGCCTTACCAGTAATTGCTTTGATCTTCTGCCCGAGGTGACGCCCTGATCATTCTAAAAATATACCGACTAGCAGCCACCCAATACTGAAAACAAAATTATACGAAATGAATATGGTATTTATTAATATTACTTTTATTATGAAAATAAACAGCTGAAAAGATGCGAAAAGTACCACTGATTCTTATAAGATTATTCTTACTTTTTGATCTGTGCCATGCTTAAACGGTGTGTTTATTAACCGATGTCACTGTGGATATGATGCTAAGAAGTATCCATTCTGAAAATTAATTTATTGTCGTCTAGTCGACCGATAATTAAAAATACAAATTAAGATTAAGTTTAAAAGTTAAAATTATAATAAAATTAAATTAAAAGTTTGAAGGATAAAAGGATTTTCTGGGAATAAAATATTAAAAGTTAAACAATTAAATGAAACAATACACAAATTTAAATATTACACAAGTTATTCGGATTAGTTATCGGATTCTTCACGGATAGGACATAGAGGCGGTTTGGCATCCATTGTTGGAAACTTAATCTGATAGATTTAAGCTTTTATAGTTTCCGAGATGTCAGCGTTAATAAAGACAAACACTTGGCTGTATCAACTCAGCACGCGTCGTCCTGATCAAGAATGTATGTATATACTTTCTGGGGTCCTTCTGGGTCACATGTCCCATTTACACATACTTTATAGACCCTATTGAACTTTTTAAAGTACAGGGTCTTAAAATAATGAAGTATGTAACTGTTAAAAGTATGTTAACAATTTAAGTGAATCAAATATGACAGCTGACAATTCTAGCGTACTAGCAATAGAACAACCTAATCATGGCACATCAGAAATCTAAATCCTTTTATTAAACATGTATTTCATTTATTTTTATTCATTTTTTATCCTTACTAATAAATTAGGTCAAGGACTGGCAGTAACTTAAAGTTCGATGCCTTCAGCTGCACCCCTCTGCATAGCCTTGAGGCACATTACGCTATCTTGACTCATCCGCTTCATTAATCAAATTATATTGCATGCGAATTACATCAAGAATTTCCATCGGTCACTGCGCACACAAGTAGGCATCAGGCATGGCATTGCCTGTAGTCGATTGCTGACCAGTAAAGTAGAGTGAAATTACGTGTGCAACCAGGCGCAAAGATTTCACGCCAGGGATGTCTTGGTCTACCGCGGGACAGACTATGTGCCTATATTTCGGAATACACAAAATCATTCGTTTTCAGCATTTTAATGCACATGCATACCCATGGTTTACAGTTCGTATTGTATAAAATGAAAACGAGCAGAAAAATGTGATGGAAACAACGCTTCAGTCAAGTAAAATGGCAAAAACATTATTAAGCATAGTTCGCGATTGAATGAAGCCGAATGTGTAATAATGGTAACTTCTTGATCTTTTTCCAAAATTGTTAGTATATTAAAACCAGTAAGGACGGATCTACAGTCGGACGCAACCGACTGTATGAGACCCTGTACTTTGTGTTTTCTTCGCTGATTCTTATCCGATCGTAATGTAATTCACAGAATCGGTGGAGATTGTCATAGAATACGTACATGCCACATCCTAAGTCATTAGCTGTTTAACTGAAGCTTTAAAACAGCCAACTGTTCCTAAATTGGTTTTTCGGTTACCGGAGGAATGAGCGGAGTTATAAATATAGGGACGGGGCAGATCAGTGGGACGGTGGCTACAGTCGGACGTAACCGACCGTAGGAGACCCTTTACTTTGAGTATATGTACATACAAACACAATCAGACGCACACACACTAAGCTACCCGCGTAGGCAAGGCACACCACCCCCCCTCTGCCTAGTGCGGCAAATTGTCTGTGGCATATGTTCGCTGTTTCTTATCCGATCGAGACAAAATTCCTAGCGTCGATAGAGAATACCATGAACTAGTTAAATACCAAATAATCAAATCAAAATCAATAGCTTTAAAACTGTGGCTACAGCAGCTTTTTGCGGTTTACGGGGGAAGGGGGGGAGGTATCCAAAATCTAAAACAAACTCGTGCTGCTTACTGATTAGGAGAACCTAAATACCGA
>JAWNNJ010000181.1:0-40021 GCA_035045125.1 Hypselothyrea guttata
AAGTTGATGGTATATGATATATGACAATATATCTGTATTTAAAATGTATAAATAAATAGTCTTGATAGTTTTAACTTATGCTCTGTCTTGACTTTTTTGATATCTTAACGTTTTGCAATTTATGATTTCTTCACGAATAACCAATAAAACTTTAATAAAAATTGAATATTAATGATTCAGTTTTTGTATACAAAATCATTAAGAAAATCTGTTGGATTTCTCGCCTACTGATTAAATCAGTTCTGGTTATTATAAATATTATGTTTGTATATTCTTATACGTGTATTTATATTTACATCCTATGAGTTTAAAGAATTTAATACTTATCTCAAGCGTTGTTTAATTCAATTTGATTTATAACTTTGTGGTTGTATTAAAAAAGCATTTTGAATTTAAATTGCTTTCAAAATATCATGTACAAAATTCTGATTTCAGTTTAGCCTTTTATTAAATTTTACAGACTTGGCACTCGAATCGAACTGCCAATTTCCGCACGCTATTCAAAAGCATTCAGTCCATTCAATAATACACAATCAATAATAGGGGCATAACAAAAGGCAGCATTTTTCACCTACCCACTTGACCAAGAGTTGAACAGCCCCGACCATTGAACTCCAACCAAAAGTCAAATAAAAGCACCGAAAACTGGAAAACAAATTACTAGTTGGGGTAAAGGTTTATAGTTTAGTCCAAAAAGAGCGTAAGGAATGTAATTAAGGCATGAAAACAACAGCACTTACATGCAAAAAATGTGGAATAATCAAAGCAAATGAATGCTTCCAAGTATTTGCTTGATAGTATAAGTAGATATAAATAGCAACCCAAGGAAAGGACTACAAGTCGCACCTGCCCCTCGAGGGAGTGTGGTATTATGCAAATTCAATTGCGCAAAAAAAGGTCAAACGTACATCCACACTGTAAATAATAATACCTTTAAGGATTTGGATTATATTGTAATTCTTGTAATGATAGACCATAATTAATTTAAATTTATTTTTGCTATGTTCGAAGGCAATTAAAAGATGGATGCATATATTGGGGATTCAACCTGTGTTAGCCGGTCTTAGCCTGACTGCCTGTCCGGTACACCACTGCGGATGCGTGACAATTGTCAGTAATTCATTTTAGACCCGTTTGGATTTCAATGCATTTTTGAGTATTTTCAATGCATATTTAATGCAACACGCAATCACAGTATAACAATAGCAATAAAAACAACATGGACGTATCTCTTGTTTTGTTGCTACAAAACGGAAGTTCCAGTGTCCAACACGGCGTATGTGCAACGTCCGCTAGCCGCGGCCCTTTTTTCCTTTTTTTAGTTTTTTGCTTGTTCCTGTGTTGTAGCATGTCTGCCCGTTGTTGGCCATTTTGTTGGCTTTTTTGAATTTCTGCTCAGCACAAATTTCAGTCCTAAGCCGGCTGTTGGCGTTTAGACATCGTCTCGTGCTACAAATTTTATTCGGTTGCCAACGCTGTTGTTTTTATTGAATTTGGGTGCTTAGAACTCTATAAAATACATTAAGTTGATCAACATGAAGATGTTTGAAATATCTAAACTGTTTTCGCTGCGAAGGTGAGATGCAATAAGTTTAACCTCAATGAAATACAAATATTTGAATCATATAAGTAAATTATTTGAAAGTAACACCCACTGTAATTGCAATACATTATTTCACTTATTTATTATACCCTGTACCCATTGAAAATGTGTAAAAACAGGGTCCATAACTTTCGGAGAATGAACGTAACAGTATATATTCTTGATCAGGACGGCGAGCTGAGTCGATTTAGCCATGTCCGTCTGTCTGTCCGTCTACCTGTTGGAAGCCACGCCAAGCGTAATATTGAACTAAGAAGGTTGTCATTCGGAGTATATACTCTCTATTATCATTATTATAACTAGCCAGAAAAGTGCTCTGAAATCGGCTAATAAAAACAAAAGTTTTTTGAAAAACAATATTGGATGTTTTGCCTTGCTATGTTTCGTATGTTATTTTTATAAAATTATATTTCAAATAGAAGCACAGGGTACTTTACAGTCGGGTGCATCCCACTGATCTGCTCCGCCCACCATGTTTTATTTTAATTCAATTTTGATCAATTTTATTTATGACTAGACATTTTTCTAATGGAAAGAATTTATAATTTAAAGTCTTGGATACGTTACATTACAAAAATCTTTAATGAAATATAAATTAAATAAGCAATAACTTACATTTAATTTAATTGTATTTATTTAATTGGTAAAGTTTAAATTTTAATATAATTTTAATAACTAATTATTGTTTCGTAAATAACTTGATTTTAATTTTAATAGAGTTTCCAAAAATAAGGTGTAGTCGCTTCTATAGATTTTAATTATTGCCTCGTATTACCAATGCGATAGTCCTATTAATCATTTATGTATATACATCTAACCTACTATCGTATATATGTAATTAAGGACACCCAGTATCATAATGCTTCATTAAATATTTATTTCTCAATTAAGCAACAAAAGTTGCGCAACAGAACTCAACTTTCAAGCCGCAATATCTATGTCATAATTGTACTCCAGAACAGAAATACCAGACATTATTAACTCGTAACCGAGGGAAGACACTCGTGCGAGTCCCCTTAAAATGTCTGATAACACTGCTGCACCAGTTTAATGTCTTCCCCAGTTTTCTGTTTCTTTTGTGGTTTTGCCCCGTCTCTTATGAGTCGAAGGCGTTGTGTTGTAGCACAGTTTAAAAGGCTACGAACCTTAGTGCCACCCACAATTCCAGAGTTCGCCAGAAACCACCAGGTAACATAAAAAAGAAAGAGGAAAAGAGCAGAAGCAAAGGAAAAACATCGAAAACTACGCCTCAAATACTTTCCGGTAGTCGACGCGTCGTCGCGCGAGTTGCCTAACAAAACACAAAAACAACAAAGCTGAAATGTGGCATATACCCTGGGATTTGTGGGGGGTAACGACTTCAGTGAAACATGAAACTTCTTCAAAATACTTCAGAGCACTGCGCATGGTTTGCTTTTGTTGTGGTTTTTGTGTTTGTTAACTTTGGTCGCATTGCTATGACATTGGCAGTCGGCTCTCTCTTTCGCTCAGGCCTGGACTTTAGACGCCATAGAAGTCAGGGAAGGGCGCAAGAAGTCTGCTTAGCCGGGGCAAAGGTCCGGAAAATCAGTCGTTGGTTGTCAGTCAAGCAAGGGGCTCCTGAATTGGTCGCACGCGTCTATCGCCTAACCGAAGTTTTCACTTCTATAGCAGAAATATATAAACATATCTGTCATTTAGATTGAGATTCCACATAGGAGATCCAGATTTTTTAGCGCATGGTGTGTATGAACTTCGTCAAGTTGGCCAGATTCGGAAAATAATTGCATCTTGATCGAATATTTTCATTTGTACATTATATCATTCCATACACTTCTCGCACTCCAACAACTAGTGGCAAATACGTCAAATTCTAGCCCGATGGATACCAACTAGGTAAGTGCTCAGCTCCGAAAACTATTAATCCCAGTCCTCTGTTCGTTCCATTTGCTTTTTTATGCTTCCATATTCATTTGCACTTAGACCTTGTAAGCTCACATCAATATTTCATTTGATTGCACTTTCATGCTTACGACCTCTACACATGCCCCAAACTCAGCTTTGGCGCTGCTCCAAGTCTGCCCCTCATACCATTGAAAGTTCACTTACCTCATCTATGACATTGAAATGTCAGCAAATTATGGCTTTTGAGCCTTATCAGTCACATGAAATCAGCTAAAATATTCTCGAATTTCAACGCCATTTTGACTGAAAAATACACGTAGTATTTCCATTGAAATCAGAAATATTGATTTTCCCTAAGTCCTGTGTAGCCACAGAAGCTTTTCTATTCGGGGTGCGAACTTATAATATTAGGGCCATTAATAGTATTGATTTTTCTTTATGATTATAGCAACAGTCAGACATAATGATATTAGTCTAAATGGAGGCGTTTATATTAAAGAAATGCAATTCAACGGGTTGTCTAAGTGACCGGAAAAACGGGTTTCTGCATGAATTTTACGTGCCCATCAAAATGATTCAATTATGGAAAGCAATAACAAATCGCCAAAAATTTCAAAACAATTTATATTACTAAAGAACCTAGAATTTCCTTTAATCAAAACATACAGATTCGGTTAGGCTTCAGTAGGAGACAACCGAAAATAGTTGCAGCATTCAATTCTTTTATGCATGCAATACTTTTTGTTTAATAACTACTGTGACTATTAACCGATTTAAATGCGCTTTAATACTCCCTATAACATTATTTCTTCGATTTGTCGATATATCCCTGTCCGTCTGTCTGTAGAAAAGTACCCATTTTCGACAGCCGCAATTTTGAAGCTACGGACTCGTCACATGACATTACTTATCCTTCGAATTCACTATGTTAAATTTCCACTACAATCGGCTAAGCAAATAAAGAAGATTAGAATACACCCATTATTGAAACACAATGCAATAGGTCTCCCACTGTCGGTTACGTCCGACTGTAGCTTTCCGCCCGACTGATCTGCTCCACCCTTACTGTTAACAATTGTTCCGCGAATAAACTCACTAACAAGTAAAGCACCTAACTATACGGATTTGTATTTATTTTCATAAATATTTTATCAATAACAATAATAAAATTTCTCTCACCGTCGGTTGCATCCGACTTTGGCCGACAGCTTAGTTTTTATTTAGCAAAATTCTTACATCTTTTCACTTTTTGAGTTCAAGGCTGTTTGATTTAAATTACTTGCTTCCATTACTCATGATGAATTTTTCTAATCTCATTTTTTCGTTGCAACGATAAAGATAAGAAACCCATCAATACAAAAACTCTAAAGAATCGCATACAAAAACAAAATCGACCAATGGATATCTTGCAAAATTTCCAAGAAATCAAATTTTGTTAAAACATCTGTATATAACCAAGCAACATCAAAAACCAGCTCACCGATCATTTATCTGCCATATATATGTTCTATAAGCGACTCTGTAGAATCGATTCCATATGTATATAATCGTATGTGATTGTGAGAACTCTTATGTGTTCGTGTCAAGCAATTAACACCATAAACATTCTATGTGCTCAATGCAAAGCAATGCGTCGTGCAAACATCAAACGTGGTCAATGTTTGAGTCTAAGGTAAACGAAACTAGTTTTATTTTCCAAGTAGAGAGTGTAACTAGAGCTAAGCATAACTCAGCCTAACGAAATATTACTTCATTAACTAATGTTGCTCACACTTTCAGACCACAAGGTAGCAGCAAAATGGATAGGTATGAGAAGCTCAGTCGACTGGGCGAGGGATCTTACGGCATTGTCTACAAATGTCGAGATCGAGAAACTGGCGCCCTGGTGGCTGTTAAAAGGTTTGTTGAGTCTGAGGACGATCCGGCCATAAGAAAGATTGCACTGCGCGAAATAAGGCTTTTGAAGGTGAGCTAAATAGACATAGTTAAGTTGAGTACATCTAACATTACTTTCCCTGCACTCGCTCAGAATCTGAAACATCCGAATCTGGTATCCCTGCTAGAGGTCTTTCGGCGGAAGCGTCGCCTCCATCTGGTCTTCGAGTTCTGTGAGCTCACAGTGTTGCATGAGCTGGAACGCCATCCACAGGGCTGTCCCGAGCCTCTGACTAAACAAATCTGCTATCAGACGTTGCTGGGCGTTGCGTATTGCCACAAACAGGGTTGCCTACATCGCGATATCAAGCCGGAGAACATTCTACTAACCGCTCAAGGACAGGTCAAACTGTGCGATTTTGGATTTGCGAGAATGCTGAGTCCGGGCGAGAACTACACAGACTACGTTGCCACTCGCTGGTATCGGGCTCCAGAGCTACTTGTCGGAGACACACAGTACGGCACTCCAGTGGATGTCTGGGCCATTGGGTGCCTATTTGCGGAGCTCGTGCGAGGAGAGGCTCTCTGGCCGGGGCGTAGCGATGTGGATCAGCTGTATCTGATACGCAAGACGCTTGGGGATCTACTGCCCAGGCACATACAAATCTTCGGGCAGAACGAATACTTCAAGGGCATCACATTGCCAGTGCCGCCGACGCTCGAGCCTTTGGAGGACAAAATGCCAGCGAAGGCCCTACAAAATCCCCTAACCATTGACGTTCTCAAGAAATGCCTCGATAAAGATCCAGCTAGGCGCTGGTCCTGCGACAAGCTCATCAAGCACTCCTACTTCGACGACTACATAGCCAAGCAACGGGAGCTGGAGCACATCAACAGCCTCGAGGTTGCCTCACTGCGCCAGCAACAACTTGCCTCACAGCAATTCATGCTTGCCACAGCCGCCCAGCAGCTGCAGACAGGTGCAGCCCAGGCAGCTGCCATTGCTGCAGCGCGTGATAAATCAAAGGTGAGAAATTAATTTAGAATTTACAGCCTAGAATAATGAACATTTCTGTCCACAGACTTCAAACACCTCCTTGCCCCTGCTGCCCAGCACACAGCATCATCATCCGCATCCGCATCAGGATTATGGAAAGCTTCAGCCCCTAAATAAAAACGCAGCTTTGCTGCACCGCACCGAGCATCATCTGCCCACCATTTGAAAAGTCCGAGGACACTGAAAACTATTAATAATAAATATATTTACTCTTATTTTCATTTAGTTGGCTTTTTACCCTATACTAAGTAATTTGTGCACATGTAAAAACAGTTAAACCCTTCTTTGTTTTATTCAAAACATAAAAAACAAAATATATACATACGTGTAATATGGATAACGGATTTTTATTAGCCTCCCACTTTACCGATTAAAATAAAAAGTAAAGAAAAATCTATCGCGCTGCGTGCTCCACCATACAGTTAATAAATTGCTAATTTAGTTAGTAATATTGTTATTGAATAGTTAGAGCGCAATTACAAGTTACGCTTAAAGTGAGGTTTTTTGAGCTCTAATTCCCATAGTTTCCGAGATCGTCGCGTTCATCCAGATGGATGGTTCTATCGGGGTATAATTATCTAAACGCAATTTTCTATAAAATGCTCAATTCGTCTCAACTTGTAGTAAATCCATTCGAATTGTGCGCACCCACGCACTCTGCATTAAAAGAAGTATATCCCAGGAACTTAGCAACTGTCAAGTCTACACCTACGAGGATTTACACAACGATACCCTAGCCCACTGTCAGGTGTTAACTGTCGTAAACTTGGCTTCCAACTTGGCTCAGAGTACATCCACTTGTTGGAAGCTGTATTTATCCACAGCCGTCACATTTCGCCACGTGGCAACGAACGCAGACATGGAATGTCTCTATATGTAGAACACCGTGTGCCCTGCCAAGGCTCGACTCGTTTTTTGGCAAGCTAATCCGCAGTTAAGCACTCGGAAGATAATCAACGACACGTAGTACTTTACGGCTGTCCTATCCATCTCTTAAAAGCGGCGAGAAATAAAACGGTGGGGAACGGCATCATGGCAGAGAGAATTGTAATTTGATTGCTGCTATTATACCCATTTTGCTCGATTATTGCATTGAACTCTAAAAGGATACAAATTCTAACGAAATCAACTGGTTTATAAAAGAATATGTAATTATAGAAATCAAAACATAGATAGATGGCAGAAATAATTATAATAATTATAGAAATGAAAACATAGATAGATGGCAGAAATAAGTAGAAATAAAATAGGAGAATGAATGTAAATTGATAGACGGATCAATGAATAAACAAATGGATGGATTTATACCTTCGCTTGATTAATCGATTTTAGATGTACTACCGATAGATAGTATACAATTTATACTATGATAGAGCAGTGTCTCCGGTTGTCCGTCTGTTGGAGCACAGTAGTTCGACACATTCAAAGGATTAATTGTATTCTTGAGGTAGAGGAGATTCATTGAATTCTCCTTAGGTTTTTTAGAAAGAATTGACGGAAGACTAATTAAGCCACTATATGTGAAGTGTTCATTCTCATAGGAAAATCCGGAAAATGGGTTTTTACTAAGTTTTGAAGTTATTATTATTTTCTTAAATTGCTAAATGTTTTAATTAGCTTAATAATCTATACAGAATGCACAGCAAAATACATTGTTATATAGAAAGTTGGATTGATAGATAAATAAATAAAAAGATAAATTAGAGAGTGCCACTAGGATGATAAACAACTAGATTGGTTCAGAAATAATAATACAAAGATTTGTAGATAAATGGGTTAAAAAAATATATAAAGTAAGATAAGAAATAAATAACATGAGCTTATAATATGAGATAGTGATATATATGAACAATTGGTACTGAGTATAAAAACGACACTTTAAAATACATCGAATGTTGTATTCAAATCGGATTATCTAGGACAGAATAAACTATATTTTAATAAATTAAAGGGCACCCGAAGAGTCAAATTTAAAGGATTTTATCTCGTCAATACCAGTTTGTTGTCAACCCACAATCAAATTTTGCATAAGTGGATAATCGTCAAATGAGTATCATAACGCCGCTGAGTTAAACGCCGTCCATCTGATAACACTATTCTGGTTGACAATGGAAACTTTTAATTAAATCATCAGTGAAAGTTATAGAGACTGTATAGATATAAAAATAGAAAAACAATAAAGTAACAGACTCACAGCAACTGTCGACATAATGGCGAGATCTCCAGAGAATGTGGATGGTGACCAACGTTTTGAGAATGTTTCGCAGGGGGCACGGGGATGGGGTATCAAATGCATTGGGAAATAGCGGACATGAAATTGACTGTATCGTCTAGTTCGCTCTCCCTCTTTCTCTATATTTAGTTATCCATCTCCTTTTCATTCTCTGGCTCTTCTGCTCGATTGGAGCCGTCGCCAAGTGCCCGGGCGCAATTGTTAGACACTTTGATTTTTCGTTTGGCATCACAATAGTTTAGAAAGTTTTCCCTGCTCTTCTCCCATTTTATTATCTGTAAGCGCATTTGACTGTGAAGGCAAAAGCAAAAAGCATTTGTAAGTCAGCTCCCCTCTCCGCCCTGGCCCACCCAGACACAGGATATGCAAAGTGTGCAGCGTGTTGTCGACTCGACGCTTGACAATCCCAGACAGTTGCATAATCTGTACTGCCGTTTATGCAAAGTGCCCCGAAAAAATAAGTTCCTCCAGGAGAATGAACGGGCTGGAACAGAAGGAGAGACGGAAAGAAGGAGCTAATGTTAAGAGGTGTTCTCAAATGTGAAGCTCTCCTATCTCTCTCTTCTCTGTTTCTCTTTGGTTGGCAGAGTGAAAGGGAAATCGAAGTTTTATTGCATAAGTTGGTAAAGTATTTAAGTAGTTTTATTTTTTACAGTTGCAATACCACAATTTAAAACCAGTAGGAGCGGAGCCAATCAGTCGGACGCGCCCAGCTGTGGAATACCCTATAACAACCTTTATTTGAAATATAACTGATAAATATTTATAAAGTATTATACGAAGCGCAGCAGCAATGTTTCTTCTTACTTTTTTTTTTGGCAGTACCATGCCAAAGAGAGAGCGATAGAGCAAAGCCTGCAATGTTGTTTCTTGACTATGGTGTAAAGGGGGCGTGGCATCCAACACTTGAAGTAAACCTTACCTACGTATGGTACACAACTACATATATACATTCCGAAACTGTCAGCTTTAGCTCTTATGGATTCCGAGATCTCAGCGTTTATACAGACGAACAGACGGACAAACTAGACCATATATACAATACGATGAATCTTTCTGCCTGTTACATACATTTCCACAAAGTTATTTCCAATGTGGTTACCCATTTCATGGTTACAGGGTATATGAAACGTTAAATGCCTCGTCGGTGTTTCCCAATATCTCGTTGTGCATAAAAGTTTCTGGCAGAATGTTAAGTCTTGTACAAGTTGTTTATACTTTTTCTGAGTTTTTTATGAGGTAAATCTTGAGTTTTATTTGATATACAACGATAGCGATGTGGGATACACAAAGTTTTCATAAAGTAAAGGTTATTTGCATAATTAAATGTTCGTTTTATAACAGAAATCATACATGTAATATTATTAAGATAATTAAAGATATCAAACTCAATAGTGCTAATAATGCTTATGCGCCTCTGGATAGCGACGATTTAGCGCATTCTTGCGTTCCTCCTTAACTCCGACGCCATGAAATAGCTCACCCCTCTGCCAATTACGGTAGACTGCAGAGTCCTGGAGCTTATCATCTTTGTCCAATGCATGGCGCTGCCACCATTTTAAACTGACAGCCGGCGTCTGAACAGGAATTACCGAAATTACCTCGGGCTGCCGCCTTGGCCAGAGTCCTAACTTGGCTAAACGCTTCTGTTCGTCAATGTCAGTTTCCTCGGGACTTCCCAGCACGCGTAGTTGTTGTACAGAATTATTGCCATCCTGAGAAGTGTGCATCAATATTGGATGAAAAGGGTCGTCACCATAGATCTGTCGATACCTGGGGCTCTTAACCAGACAAATAATTTGAATCATGGCAAAGCAAGCAACACAATTGTAACCAGCAAATACTAAAAATATGGTATAGGGTTATAAAACAATAGTAACGATAAAAATTTGATGTACTTACGACAAACAAAGCTGCCGGCAATTGTTACTATAATAAGTAAACCCAAATTGATATGTTTTTTCAGGGCAATCATTAGAACTATATGAGTAACAGTGATTGCCACAAAGAAAACTAATTCGTAGATGGCCATGGGAAGTATTATCCATTTATATAGCTTTGAATGGAGCAATAAGTTGAAGGTCGAAAAAGCAAGCTCTCAGATTTAATACTATTTGTACATCACTTATCATTATACTTACAAGATATATAAATTTTACATACTATAAATATATAAACTATCAAATATAATTATGTAACAAATTATAAAAAAACTGAAAATAATAATGCAAATATACTTTAAGCATTTCTTTTGGCCTACCTTCAGAGCACCGATGATAGCCAAGAGGGAAACTGATATATGGATAGAGCACGAGACTAAGTAGAAGATCTTCAATTCTTGGGTGGCTGTAAATTTTATAGATTATTATAATAATATTTTTTGATATTTATTGTGCTTACAGTTGCGAAACCATTCTAAACCCCTTCTTAGTGAACTGTCCTCGTGTTGCGTGTCATTTTCTAGTAATCCGATAAATAGTGCGTTAAGTTCTATTCCCGATACAAATATTTTGATGACTAGTAATAGATTTAAAATCTGCCGACAAAGATTATATGAAGAGATTTTAAAAATTTCAAGAGATGTTAGTTCTTACAATGGTCCAAACTGAAATACTTAAAACCCCCAAACGAACCGAACAATAGCACAAATAACTTTTCATAAACAACATGTTTAATGTTCGATTACTTCCAATCGTATGCTATAACTCAAATAAATAACAATCCAGTCGTGACTGGACTCACACAATAACTGAAATACGCTTACCTCATACAACCGTAGACAGAAGTTGGGCGAGTAGGATTCAAATGACAAAAGCTTGTTCCCAGATTTCTATCTGCTTATAATAGACTGAACTGGAATACACTCTAATGCAACTTATATCACAAAACATTATTCATTTGACTGCTGAACGTCATGGGGCTTGGTACTATGATATTCTTGTCCGACTTTGTAAAACGGCTCAGTCCGTCGTTATTATGCCTCTTATGGAGTCCTATATGTTCTGTGCTTCGGTACGACTGGGCGTCATTGTTATCAGCATCTTTGCCTTGGTAAGATTTAAACGAAGAATAAAAGAACTTCCATTTAGCTCGAATATCAGATACAATTGGGACTCGCTATAAGTTTATTTCTTAACTTTTACTTTCCTATGACAAATTGATATTTTTATTGCAGGTTAAAAGTATTATTATCATATATGTGATCTCGACGCAAGGCTTTGGCTTCATGTTCACAGTGGTTAACACATTTGATATTAATTTGAGTTATAGGGCCAGCTATTATTTGGTCAGAGATGCTGTAAATTGGTTAGAAAAATGTAAGTTTTATAAACGTTCATCATTATAATACCTGTCTAACGTATTAATAACATTTGTTTCAGATCCAAAGGCCGTTTCTATAATCCTTCAATTGTATAGCATTGGTCATGTTTTATCCTGCATTACCGCCGCCTATGGTGCCTATAAGGTATTTCACTTTCTTTGATCTAAGTGTATTTGCTATTTTAATTGTTGTAGCTTAAAAAGGGATTTGCTGTGCCTTTAGCCATCTTCGAGTTTCTTTATCTTGTGCAAGTCGTAACACTTTTCTTCCTTTTTCTGAGAATTCTTCGGCATTTTCTCAGTCTCATTCACTTGATCGTGACAACACTCGCAGCGACCTCGTATTCTGGTAATAGCTCTTTTTAAATACCACTGACTTTACTTATAATCTTAATCACTTTGTGTATTTTTTTTCAGTTCTTGTGGCATATGATTTTTTGGCACTGGTGTCCTTTGAGCAGATCTTATTACTTGTGACTAGTAAACGATATCAAGAACTGTATGGTTTGGATCCATTTTATCCTACTTTACGCTCCGTTCCAATGAATACTTTTACGGACCCTGAAAATCAGCAACGAATGGGAATCCAAAACATGGCTCCTATTTACATCAATCTTTATGTGCAACCTCCTAGACCACTCAAATGGTGGCAAGCCGAATCTGTAGATCAAACTTCATGTGGTCTAATGGAATTCAATGAAAATCGCAAGTATTTTCACCATCGAGAAGTTGTACCTGATGTTTTAATCCGTAATACTGTCAATATATTTCATGCCCAGCGACATAAATATTAAATGAAAAGCAGAAGTTGTAAATAATATAATATTTAACATTTAAAACTCGTTTTAATCTTGTATGTAACAGGCAGAAGAAGGCGTGGCAGGCTCATAAAGTAAATTAAATTTTAAAATCAAATTTAATTAAATCAAAATTCAAAGATCAAGTTTATTTCAAATGTTTTATGCCACGTTCCACTTATGCCATTATCTATAAAAACTTAATAAAATCCCAATAAAATAGAGTCATATTTAATAGAAAAGTCTGGTTTTTGGAATATATATTCATTATCATTAAGCTATTAATCTATCCTGATAGCGCTATCGGTTGGTAAGCACTGAAGTTATTCAAGAAATAACATTTAAGCGTGCTACAAAATAATATAATTAGGAAAATAATTTGGATAGGCTAGGTACAGGTTTAGTATTATAATAATTACGCTGGTCGCAAGTACCATTATGATTTCCTTGAAAGTTTCCAATCGGTATAAAACGCCACCTAGCGCACGTCGATAGCGTTATTTACAGATTAAAGCTCAAAGCTTAGTCTGTGCCACAACCAATTTGTATAAGAACTTCTTATCAGAGCTAAATTGGTATAAATAGCAGTTCCACAGCCCCCTTAAACGGCACCTAAGATTTTGAAATAAACTTGATCTGCCTATGGTATACTACTACCAAAACGGCTTAATGCGCCCAATGCGCTTTTCAAGATAGTTAAATATAATAGAAGAGAATTTATGTTGCAAATAACAACATTCTATGTTCAATATTACGCTTGCTATTTAACTTTGTATGTTCAAATATTCAAACATACGCACAATTCAAGTGCCTAGCAACATGCTTGGTATTGCCATCCTTCTCGCACGCTATTCCCACACATATAGCGGCTGCGCTTGAGTGCGATGCATGCAATATTAGGAAGCTAATATCTCCCTTGTTTATAAACCGATTTCAATGCTGTTTTTTTTTTTTGGAACTTTTAAGTTCAACTATTGTGAAGCTTATATCTCAGGATAGTTCAATATAATACAAGAGATTTAATATTCCAAATAACCACATTCTTTATTTAATATTACGCTTGTTATTCAACTTTTTATGTTAAAAAACACAAGTTTGTGTGGGTTTTATTGATTTTTGGGCGTAAAGGGGGCGTGGCGTGCAAGAAACCAAAACGGCTGCTCTAGCTTTTATAGTTTCCGATATCGACCCGTTCATACAGACAGACGGAGAGACGAACGGACAGACAGACAGACATCGCTAAATCGACTCAGCTCGTCTCACTGATCATGAATATATATACTTTGTGGGGTCTGCCACGCCTTCTTCAGCGTGGTCTGAAAAGATTTTTAATGGTGACAGAAATTAGTATAAATAAAATCTAAGTTGCTTGCCTGCTTATCAAATATTCCATTTTGAAGGCTTTTTACGCAACGCATTTTCTTATTCAACATTAAATGTCTCTTTTATTTGCAAAACTCTCATTTATTTTTGGCATAATCCTGATCGGTTATACATTGTACCTAGTGCTGACAAATGTAGGTTCCATTAGGCATTCTGGTGTACCTCATGGCTTTTTGCGACAGCACGGCGATTATTGGGTCTGGCATGACTATATACGGCGATCTGAAGATTTTAAAGAATCTCAGAGTATAACGCTGACTACACATGCAACCTATATGGATTTGGCTTTGCTGCCTGATTTAATTAAGAGGTTGGAATATGTTATAGATATGAATATAAATAAAAAGTATTATATATGTGGGAATGGGTCTGGCAACGCCATCGATTACTATTCTGACAACGACTATGAGTACGATTACGATAGCGATTACAACAAGATGCAACCGAAGATGTTCGATGCGAACGGCAGTATGTGTGTGACGACGAGCGACGCAACAACGACGAACGAGGCGACGATCCGCGTGTCAATTAATTACTTTCGATTTGTGACTTTCCTTAAATATATTGTTTATCCTACATTTAACTAAAATACAATATCATACAAATACCCAATAACCAATTAAATAAACTATGATTATATGAAATCATCTATACTTTGTATAATCAATCCCACATATATAACTACTGTATGTATTTTGCTTAGTTGGCAAGCACCCATCAGTTTCGCAGTCTTTGCGTGTGGTACGCTTCGACGATGATGGACAAGAACTGACGTATTGGAGCAATAGTCAATTGGCATACCCAGTAAACCTACTGAGAAATCTAGCGCGATATAATGCCAAGACATATTATACAATGGCCCTTGACATACAGTTGCTTCCGTCGACGCATTTTGTACGAAACTTCTTTAAGTTTTTATCCACTCGGTATGGTTTGACAACGAATATTCCCTCACTGTTAAGAAGGTAACAAATTTTAGTTATTTATATTACACTAGAATTTTTATTTTATTCATGTTTTTGCGTGTTTTGTTTACCTACTTTCCACCTCAACAACCAAAATTTATTGAAAATTATCAGTCGATTTAATAAAACTGAACCAGTATGGAATTGTTGAATTCTAAAACCTCTAAGAATGAAATCATGATCGTCAAAACCTCTAACATAGTAGACATGTGTGTGGGATACGTCAGCATCAATAAACTCGAACCACTCTACGACGAGAGATACGATATGGAGTCCATATATGACACTAATTTGAATGTAAAAGTATTTATAAAGAGAATGGGTGGAGCTGTTCAGTCGGACGCGCCCGACTGTAAAATACCCTGTACCCTTCTGCTTGGTACGCCCAACATATCGGTCGATTCTCTTATTTATATATGTATTTCATTACCTTCAACAACATTTTACACACCTTGTTTTGATAAAGAATTATCAATGTTTGGGACTTATCATCTGTACTGTTATCTGTACTTCAATTCCATTATTCGATTTATTGATCTAAGCCAGTCGGGCTGCGATATTAAAGAGTTTTAACGAATTTTGTATGATGTTTATGTAGTGATATATAAAAATAGCAAAAGAACAAGATATACTCTACTCTAGTAAAAAGTATTTGAAACTTTAACAAAAACTATAAAAACTACTTTGATAAAGAAAATTGATTGAATGGGTACGGCCTATTCTGAAGAAGAAATAGGTAAACGCAACCGTATAGCAAAGCTTGCCAATACGTGCGATTTAACTACTTAACTACTTATATTATTATTATAAATTTATTTGTTTATTGGTGTTTGAACGCAAAATCAGTAATGATTCGGAAAATAGATAATGATAAGTCTCAGGATTCGAAGCCCTCAAGTTAGTCACCGGAGTCTGTTGAGACTTTGGCAGCTGCGCAGACTAAGTGACTCCATTCAAGAATCCGAATCCTCAGACCTCACATTATCATTGTTTTCTGAATATACCCATTCAAACACGATAATTCGAACGTGCAGCTAACTGCCATACCACTCGACGATAACTTGAACCGTTTGAGAATTGCAAGGGCACATGTTGAATAAAAATGAAATGACCAATTGTTGCCTACTTTTCGGGTTATGAAATAGCTAAATCAGCATTTGGAAAAGGCTATACACAGTTCGAAAATTTTATTAATAGCTCTAAAACCAAAAGGGGCGGAGTAGATCGGACGCGTCCAACTGTATGATACCCTGTACCCTATATTTCAAACATGCTATCGAAGTTTTTACCATGTTTTTCAACATTTTTAATGGGTAAATATAATTTTAAACAAACATAAAATAAAACTTAATTTGTACACCGTGTGCCTATTGAAAATGGGTAAAAATAAGATTAATAACTTTGGAAGAATCTATATAACAAGCAGAAGAAGGCGTGGCAGACCCCACAAAACATAAATATTCTTGATCTGGGGACGATCTGAGTCGATTTAGCCCTGTTCGTCTGCCTGTCTTTTCGTCTGTCTGTATTACATTTAGTTGTGTAAAAATAAATAAAAGGGAGTGACATATCTTTATTTGGTTCGTGTATGCCCACAAATGGCGCAACATTTAAATCAATTTTGTTCCGCGCCAATTTTTCAAGTCCGATATGTGCTTATCGGTAACCAATTTGCTCACAAAATAAAAGAAAAGCCGCGCGGCTTTAAGAGTTATACAGTTTTGCCATAAAATTTTACCCCTTTACACATCTTGCAAACGAAAAAAAAACTAGAATGGGCGGAGCAGATCAGTCGGACGGGGCCGACTATCTTATACCCTGTACCACAGCTCGCGCCTCGCGATCGCCCGTACAGTATATAATTTAAAATGTTTTAAATATAATTTTTAGACCCTGTACTTTAAAAAAGTAAAAGGGTCTATTAATTTAGTGCAAATGACAGCTGTGTGTAACAGGCAGAAGGAAGCGTGGTAGACCCCACAAAGTATATATATTCTGACTCAGGACGACGAGCTGAGTTGATATAGCCATGTCCGTCTGTCCGTCTGTCCGTCTGTCTGTCTGTCCGTCTGTCTGGTGTCCGTATGAACACCTAGATCTTAGCAACTAAAAGAGCCAGAGTCGCCGCTTTTCGGTATTCAGGTTGTCCGATGTCTTACGCAGATCAAGTTTGCTTTAGATGTTTAATATTTCGCCTTCTTCCTCCCCGAATTATAAAAACACTACACCCCTCTCAAAAATTTTAAAAACTAAAAGCGCCATAGCAGCCACAATAACAAATATATAGACTTGAAATTTGGCATGAACGTGGTCGATGGTATTCTCCACCGATGCTATAACTTTATTTTTGATTTGAATTGGAAATAGCGAAGATATGCCAAAAACAATTTTTTCCAAAATGCGTGTATGTGCCACTGCAGCCACAATATAAAACCTACAGACTTGCAATTTGAAATATACGTAGTCTATAGATTCATCCGTCGATGTTGTGAATTACATTACAAACGGACAAGAAACAGCGAAGTTATGTAAAAGACAATTTTTTTATAAATGTATGCAAGTGCTACTACAGCCACAGTGTAAAAGCTACAGATTTGGGATTTGGCATGCACGTAGACTATGGCATTATCCGTCAATGCTGTGAATTACATTGCCAACGGAAAAGAAACAGCGAAGATAGCGCAGACAGAGCCGCCACCTAGATCTTGCAAACTATAAGAGCTAGAAATACCATTTTCTGGTATTTATGTTCTCCTATGCAACCATCAGATCAAGTTAGTTTGGGTTTTTTGATAACTCCTCTCATTCCTCCGCTAACTGAAAAACCAATTTAGCAACAGTTTACAGTTTAAAAGCTTCAGTTTTAAAGCTAAAGATTTGGGATGTGGCATGTAAGTAGTTTATGGCAATTCCCATCGATGCTGTGAATTACATTACGATCGGATAAGAAACAGCGGAGAAAACACAAAGTACAGGGTCTCCAACAGTCGGTTGCGTCCGACTGTAGCTCCGTCCTTACTGGTTAGAATTCTATTTGCAAACGATCGAACGATACGCACAAAGAAGTCTAAAATCTGGCAGCGCAGGTCGCAAGATATAGATCTAGCCACACCATTTGCTGATAGTCGATGCAGGTGGCGCTGCAAGCCTTTTCTCTGGTGTTGTTACGCGCCATATTGGCAATATTCAAATATTTTATTTCTTACGCATGAATTTGACGCAACGGATCACGCCAAAATATATTTGCACTTTAAAATGTTAACCTTTTAGTGTTTAGTATTATAATTAACAATATAAATTATTTTGTTCAAAAAATATAATATGTATCAACAATAATAAATGAATTAGTAATTATTTAGCAATCTTATGAAAGCAGCCCAACAAGCTGGCAACACCGCTGCCGCTGCCACTGGTTCTGCCGCAGCCAACATGTTCGATTTGACATGTTCGATGCATACATACATATGTATGTACATGTCTGCTATTAATACATATTTACGAATAATCTTTAAATCGCCAAATCTCTCGTAATTATGAACCGATTTTGATGCAATTTACAGAATTGGTAGACATTAGCTACCTCTACAGTTTGTAGAAGACAGAGTTTATGTAAATTGATTTGTATCTCTTTAATGAATACATGAGTTCTTTTTAGGTACATAACGGGCGACAGGGGCGTGGCATCCAGCATTTGAAATAAACTTGATCTGCGTATGGTACATACCTTTCAAAAATGACTAAAACGGTTGCTCTAGCTCTTATAGTAGTTGCTGAGATCTACGCACTCATCCAGACGGACAGACAGACAAACAGGGCTAAATCGACTCAGCTCGTCTCCCTGATCAAGAATATATATAGTTTGTGGGGTCTGCCACGCCTCCTTCTGCCTATTACATACATTCGCACAAAGTTATTAATCCTGTTTTCCCCATTTTTCAAATGGGCACAGTTCATTTCAAATCTTGGATGCCACGTCCCTTTCTCGCATAATAAATGAAATGAAATACATTTACCAATTTAAGATATACAATACAAATATATACAATTGTATATATAAATTGAAATATTACACATCACTATGGTACAAATTACTACACATAACAGTAATAGTATACCATAAAATAAAGTATAATAAAAATTTTTATATTTTCACAAAAAAAAAAAAAAAAAAGATATACAAATTTATTTACATAAGTTATGTCCTCATGATAAAAAGAAAATGAATGAATGTACCTCTATTTCAAATAGAGGGTACAGGGTATTCTACATTCGGGCGCGTCCGCTAATTTACTAGCTAAAAAAGTGCGTTTTTAAAGAAAAACGCGTTTAAAGTTTTAAGTGATATTCAGTCAAATGAAATTTTCACACATCTTAGATTATTAACCAACAAATTACTGCATCATTAACTCAAAAATCGCGTTTTTTGACTTATGTCACTTATTTAGTAAATGAGCTATGTTCAGAAAAGTAATGATAGTGCTTGTATGTACATATGTATAGAGAAATGGTTTGTGTTGGCCCGATTATATGGTCAAGCGCACAGGCCAATAATTTTCAAGATTGGATCTTGCAACTCAAAAACACTAAAATTGGTTGTTGTTAATTAAGTATTAAACAAGTAGTAACATCGTTTGACATATGTATGTCATTATCAAACGGGAAATGATAGAGCACTCAACTAATCATAAATACAACAGAAATCGTTACAAACCAGAAAACAATCTAAACACATAATATTTATATATGTTCTATATTGGACGCATTTATTGTTAACACTCTGTTTGCTTATCTATACCTCTGTTAGATCGGTTTAGTTTTCTGAGAGTCTCACCGTTGTCGCATACATATAATCAGGTACTCTCGAAGACCAGGACAGAAGCACAGTGGGTGAATTGGCTAAAACAGGTCTCAATATTTTTAACTAATTATACCCGGTATCTATGAAATGGCTTAAAAGACGGCGTAATGATTTTGAGCAAATGTATGTAACATTAAAGAGAAGGCGTGACAAACCCCATAAAGTATGGGTACACAACATTCTTCTTTTAGACTAAGCATAACAAAAATAAATAAAATTTGCTATAACAATTTTGAAACTGCGGTAAGTGGGAATTCAGATTTAAAAAAAATATATATTTTTAAATGTTTTACGCAAAATTTGCAAAATTTTGGAAATTTATTTTTACAATCATCTTAATAAAATTTATTTAAAAGATGACATACGAGCTCTAGATGTTGGCGCAGAAAGCACTGCAGACGTTAAGTAGTACGTTAATGATGATGATTTATTATTATGAAACTTTTAATAAAAATTTATGCATTTGTTTAAAATCAGCGAAGTCCCACAGTCTACAATATATGAATAAACAATTTATAACAATCTTATTACCACAAAGAATCTTTAATTGAATGGCTTTTTAATTTTCGCACGAAAAATTTACTCGAAAATTGATATTTTCCACCTGCTTTTCAGATTTTTGCCACTGTGGGACTTTTATCGCTTTCGTCACTGGGCCTTCAAGCTCTCCCAATTTGTTTTCAGTCTGCATTCGCCTCTTCTTTGTCGCGGTTCTATGTTATAATAGATGGATAACTGTCCATTCCAGTTTCCGGGAATTTCTAAAGTTATTGTTAACTTAAATTATTCATGATTATAAGCCACAAGTTAGGAAAACAAATAAATTAAATGTTGTCTTGAATGGTATGCAATTAAAAGAATATAATATTGAAATACTATTTAATATTTGAAATATGTATGTGAAATAATAAAATATTTTACAAATTAATATTTAGTTAATTTATTAAAATAAAACTAAGAATTGAGATTAGATTTTTAGTGTTTTGAAAATTAAATTATTTAAATTAAAATTATACTTAAATTAATATTAGGTTGTTTGGTAATGACATACCGGTTTCTTTATTGATTTTTGACGATTTTTAGTTTTTTTTTTATTTTTATTAGTTGCAGCTCCTCTGCGATGGTTCTAATAGTCACATGACGATCTCGATCCACTATTTCCATGATTTTATCCGTATCAACGGTCACTGGTCGTCCGGAAGGCTTGGGTGTTTCGGTATCAAAATTGCCACTTCGGAATCGCCTAAACCACTGTTCGGCAGTTTGAATCGAAAGTTTGTTATCTCCTAAGACAGCAATAATCTGTCTGCGAGATTCCGCAGCAGTTTTTTCTTGTGCGAAATAAAATTTCAAAATTGCCCGAATTTCTGCGTTTGTGAACTCCATTTCAATCAATTGTAATTTTTTAACTTTTTTTTTTTGCCAATACCTTTCAAACGATATACAGGATTTTCAGATACGATTATATTTGACTTCACAAGCGAAGCGCGAAATTTGAAAGTAAAAACCGGTATGTCATTACCAAACAACCTAATATTATGGGATTTTGGCCTGTTGAATACATATTTAAATTCAACCTATTTAATAGAACCTTTTACTTTGATTGGCTCAAAATAAAATGTTAATATATTAAAATTTAAATCGAAATAAATATTGCGATGAACAAACAAAAATTGACATTACTGATTGCTTTAATCAACAGTATTGCTAAAATTCTATCTAATCTTAACGATAGCTATAAAATAACCTAATCGAAAACATATATTTTCATAGGTTTTATTGACGGCATCATAAATTAGCCGCATAGAGTTATTTATCCATAATCAATATGTACATGTTTCTGTTTCTTAGTTATTTTTCTATTTTTTGGCTTTGTTTCTATTTTATCAGTTGTGTTTCGAAGTGAAGGTTTCACATATAACTTGCATAGAGTTACGACAACCTGGTAAATGGGTAACGAGAGAACTCATGTAATTCCGAACAATCATTCAAAGTGTGACGGTTACGCGGCAAAAAAACTGAAAGCATACCCATCCATAATAGAAAGACAACAGAAATTTAATAATTCAAATTGCTTTGGAGTTGCTGAACAGAAGCTCTTCAGTAGCGGAGGTAAATAGAAGTTATTTTCCAATTAACCAGCGGAATGTCCATGGCTGTTCAGGCTAATAAGCGAAACTTGAGGTTACTTTCGCTTGTGGTACTCATCGCCCTGGCCGTGGTGCTCGTCCTGAGAAACCTTCAACATGCCCAACGACTGAGTATCGTGTTATCCCCTTACCAACTGCAACAGTTGGAAGAGTCCCAAAATGCACAGGATTACGAACTGAATCTATTGCCTGAACCAACCACTGAAGAGCCCAGATATGCTTCGCCTCGAACTCTAGCTCTACAACAGCTTCTTAAGTGTCGCAACCGCCGCTTAAGGCTGGAAAAATTCCAACATGGGGATTACTGGGTGATCAGAAATTTGGTCATTGGACGTGAGAGTCGTCGCATGGACTGTGCTGAATCTATCACATATACGACCAACGGGGACTTCACGTTTTTTGACAATCTGGAAACGCTAGTTGAACGGTAAGCAGAGCTTTTACTATTTATAATCCGTACCCAGGAATTTCTAAAAAAAAAACATCCGAAAAGCATAATATTAAACATAGAAAAACGTTTTGAAATCGGTTAATAAACACAGAAGATCTTAAAGAAACAATATTATTACTCACGTAAAGGAAGTTCTTAATACTATGCGCATGTTTTTAAATCTTCTTCAAAGAAATATCTTGGCTACCCACGAATCGAAACTTTCTTTAAAATCGAAAAAGAATGTTTAACATATCGCTCGTTTACCAGAAGAATGTCATAACTCAAAAAAGAGCGTTTCGAGATAAACGCGTTTAAAGTTTTCAAGCGCAGTGTATCTCCATACAAGGTGGACCGACATATTCTCTTTTCACGCTGTGTGTATTGAAGATAGGACAATGAAATTTTGACACAAGATAGATTAATGTCCAACTAACATTACTGCATCATTAACTCAAAAATCGCGTTTTTTGAGTTATGACACTCTTCTGGTAAACGAGCGATATGTTTATACAGATTTCTGGCGTGTTTCAATTTTACTTTCATTTTTCATTAACGTCTCTATTGCATTTTAAGCTGGCACGCACCAATCAGCTTTGCAATACACGCACCTGGATATGATTTGGGAACCACACTCGACTCTATTCAATATGTGAGAAACTGTTTGCCAGGCAGCCCATTGATCAGCGATTTCGTGAGTTTCCATATATATTTCTCCAACGAACACATGCCCGAATATGTGCCCTTTGATGAAACTGAGACGTTGAGCTGGCCCATCAACTGCAAGGCAGAGAATGGAACGCTTTTGGATCCGCCGTATTACCAGGAGCGCAGTGAAATGTACAAGGTGCAGGCTAATATGACCTATCCGATCAATGTGGGACGTAATATTGCCAGACTGGCGGTCAATACGCATTTCATATTCGCGTGTGATATTGAACTCTACCCGAGTTTGGGATTTGTGGATCAGTTTTTGGATATGGTGTATCGGAACAGCAGTGTGCTGAGCCAGAATGCGGATACTCCCCCAAGGGTCTATCCCTTGCCTGTTTTCGAAATAGCTGAGAATGAGAAAGTTCCCGCTAATAAGACGGAGCTTCTAACCTTATATCGCGATAAGCGAGCTCAGCTTTTCCATTCTAAAATCTGTTCGAATTGCCATACGGTGCCGGGATTTCAAAATTGGATAAATCGAGTTCCCAGCGCTACGGACAAGTTAGAGCTATTTGACATGACGCTACGCGAAGGCAGCTTCAAATTCTGGGAACCCTTCTACGTGAGTGACAATAGGGAACCCTTCTTCGATGAGCGTGTCACCTGGGAAGGTCAATCTAACAAGAGGATACAGGTAGGGGACCGAACTTGAGTTTATCTTGATATATAAGTTCAAATATATAAATTATATAAATGGTAATCCTTTTCAGGGTTATGCCATGTGTCTGCAGGGCTATCAGTATCACGTTCTACATCCCGCATTTCTCGTGCACAGACCTGGCATTAAAAAGCCAGGACGAAATCCTTCAAGACTGCCATACGTCAAGCAGATGAACAAAATCATCAAATCAAAAATAGAGCCCGAATATCGGGTGCTCTACGGACAGAACAAATACTGCGTAACCTGATTGGTGGCAGTCTCATCTGGTACCAACATCGAGAGTCGATTCCAAGCAATCAAGTGATATTTTTGCAATATAATACTTAGTACAATATTTAACTTTTTGTTAACTATTAGGTAAATCATTTCAATAGAAAAATGCCAAAGTTATTGCAAGGCCAAAGGTCTGGAAAAACCAACCTATTTATAACTATTATAATATTATTATATTAATATTCATTTCGGATCATCCAACCCGTTCCATATAATGGAGAATATCAAAAGCTGGTGTACGCATAAGTCTCAGGGATAATTGAATTTATTGAATCCTGCAAAAAGAACATTTGAAAATGTTGCTAAAGGCGAATTGGCTATATTTTATGACGTAGTGATTTCAATATGGAAATCGACTAATGTAACAAAGTTTAATATAATTCATATTTTTATAAAAAAAAAAGTATTTGTTTGGCTTGCCTTTTTGTCAATTTTCTTTTCCAGTTTATTTATTTTCGGGTCAAAGAGATTTTTGTTAATAATTTGTGGAGATAGAATAAAAATCAAGTTTTGGAATGAGTTGTAGAAATTAAACAAACAATCCCTTAATAAAGGAAAAAATAGTCTGGTGCGCCCGACTTACCGGAAGAGTTCCTAAAGCTTATAATATCCGAGCGATGGGCACCACCGATAATTTTCAAATATAAATAATAACTGCAATTAAATTAATCTCAATTTTAATAGGTATTTAATAAGTATTTGACGTAAGTATATAAACAAAGGGCTAGTAATATCTAATTAATTAAATATGAACCTATTATTATTTGGTTTGGTTTGATTTGGCTTTTATTAGCGTCACACAGAATGATTAATCGAAATTACATTTGTTCCCCCATTACCCATTTACGAAGTTTACGTAACTCTATCCAAGTGATATGAAAACATTCACACTGAAATTGAACCTGTCAAAGAACAGATAAACCAGATATAAAACAAACCAAAAACGTGTTGAATAACTCCATTTCGGTCAATTTATGATTCCATCAATAAAGCCTATGGACGTAAATGTTTTTCCAATTAGGTGAGTTCATCGTTGAGATAAGGTAGTTCGTTGGCCAATAATTTTGATTAAAACTATTAGAACTATGCATTTCAACGTGTTGAATCAAGTAATTAGCTCTATTCGGTTTTATTGATATTTAAAGATTTGATCGTACACCGGGATATTGGACCAGACCATTTTCATTGGCTAGCATTATAGAAATAAAGATTGGGTTTCCCGAAGTAATTATTCCTCGATGATAGAAATGCGTATGAAAGTCTATCTAATCATATAATACACTTTTTTGGCATGTCAAATTGTGTGAATAAATACATAAAATAATTGGAAATACAGCTAAGTATTATACTCTATCAATACTTTGAATTAAACAGGGATTGTTCTTATAAAATTGAAATCATTTGGGGTTCGTACATTTTTAACTGGGGTTATTTTTTGTTTTCCAAAAAACATCGATATATCGTTAAAACATCAAACATTTTGCAAGTATTTACGATTAATTTTATAAATGTTATGTTATGTTAAAAAAAAAAGGATACAAATAAAATTGTTAACATGCTTTAATGCTTTAATTACATGCAATCCTTCTGTAGTAGTATAAAATGGATGTATACGACGTAGATGGTCCGATATATCGATATTAAAAATTAAACATCGATATATCTGAAAACATCGATCCTATCAAATTTGCCATCGATAGCATTGCAGCTCTAGTTTACGGTCACACTACGCAGCATCGCTTTTAATTTTTCATTTCGGCTTTTTGCATTTCCATAAGAATTAAAGCGAGAACATGCCAAAGGCACATCCGCCAGAGCTGAAAAAGTACATGGACAAGCGCATGATGCTGAAGCTGAACGGGGGACGCACCGTCACTGGAATTTTGAGGGGATTCGACCCCTTCATGAACATGGTGCTTGACGACACTGTCGAGGAGTGCAAGGACAACACCAAGAAAAACATCGGCATGGTCGTCATCCGAGGCAACAACATCCTCATGGTCGAGGCCCTGGACAGAGTCTGAGGGCTTTTCACTTCTGCAGTGTTCCAGTTCCAGCCTTCCAGTTCCATCCTTCCAGTTCCAGCTTTTCAGATCCAGCCTTCCAGTTCCAGCCCTCCAGATCCATCCTTCCCGATCCATCCTTCCAGATCCAGCCTTCCAGTTCCAGCCTTCCAGTTCCAGCCGGAACTATTTAGGCTTAAGCATGAAAAACGACCTTAGCCAACAAAATATAAAAGAGCAAATGAAATATGTATATAGTATTGAAATGCTAAATATTCATCCTTGTTTCAATAGTTTTTTGCGTTTAACTTTTACTTTTCATTTCTAGAATGAAAATTACAAGATAAATTTAAATAAAAATTGAAAAACAATCTTACATTTAATCTTTTTTATAACCAGTAAGAACGGAGCTACAGTCGGACGCAACCGACTGTAGGAGACCCTGTACTTTGAGTTTTCTTCGCTGTTTCTTGTCCGATCGTAATGTAATTCACAGCATCAATGGGAATTGTCATAGACTACGTATATGCCACATCCCAAATCTTTAGCTTTAAAACTGAAGCTTCAAAACTGTAAACTGTTTCTAAATTGGTTTTTCGGTTAGCGGAGGAATGAGAGGAGTTATCAATAAACCCAAACTAACTTGATCTGATGGCTGCATAGGATAACATAAATACCAAAACATGGTATTTCTAGCTCTTATAGTATGCAAGATCTAGGTGGCTGCGCTGTCTGCGCTATCTTCGCTGTTTCTTTTCCGTTCGTAATGTACTTCACACAATTGATGGATAATACCATAGGCTTCGTACATGCCAAATCCCAAGTCTATAGCTTTTAAGCTGTGGCTGTAGTGGGACTTACATACATTTATAAAAAATGGTCTGTTACATAACTTCGCTGTTTCTTATCCGTTTGTAATGGAATTCATAACATCGACGGATAATTCTATAGACTACGTACATGCCAAATTACGAGTCAGTAGCTTTATTATTGTGGCTGCTGTGGCGCTTATCGTTTTCGAGGAAGGTGTAGTTTTTTGATGATTCGCGGAGAAAGGAGGCGAGATATCCAAAATCTGAAACAAACTTGTGCTGCTTACGATAATAGAGACCTGCATACCAAAAATGGTGTCTCTATCTCTTTTAGTTGCTGAGATCTAGGTGTTCATACAGACAGACGGAGGGACGGACAGACGGACATGGCCATATCAACTCAGCTCGTCGTCCTGAGTCAGAATATATATACTTTGTGGGGTCTACCACGCCTCCTTCTGCCTGTTACATATGTACATTTGTCATTTGCACCAAATTAATAGACCCTTTTACTTTTTTAAAGTACAGGGTCTAAAAACGGAAAAATTAGTTTTATTTTCAATTTAAGTTATTTATTAAATTTAAGCATTACAAAATAATCTAAATATAAATCTTAAATCTATGTCAGAATTCGCCGCCCAAGACAAAGTTTAACTAAGCGTCTATTTTGCAACTTTCTCGGAGACTGTTTTGGGTCTCAATTGTTTTAAACTAATAATTATTCTTGAGGAGCCAATGTAGGGATAAAGTCCGGCCATTAAACCATTCCAGTCTGCGCCCGCTCCAGCAGATGGCTGAGGCCCACGGGCTGCCAGTTGGAGAAGCTGCTGTCGGTCAGCATGCAGACATTGCGGTCGATGTAGCAGAAGAGTTTGCCCACGCGGTAGATCTGGAAGAACGGATGTATATAATATGATATATATAATATATATATATATATAAGTTTGCAGCCTCACCTGCTTGCCCAGTTCCCGGCGCCCGGGCAGGGGGGCGAAGATAATGCCCAGCTCGGCGCACTTCTGGGAGACGAGCTCCTTGAACTCCAGCTGGGCGGGCGGGGGCGCAACGTCGAGCAGCATGACGGGCGCCAGCAGGACAGGCGGGGCCGGAGTGGGCGGCATGGGAGGCAGAGCAGCCGTGGGCTGCAGCACGGCGTCCGTGGCACGATGCAGCATGTCGAGGGCGCGACGCAGATGCTCCTTGACGCTGGGCTCGCGCAGCACGGCCTCGCTGAGCATGCCCTTCCAGCCGGCATACCAGCGTGAGATCTCCGCGTAGTCCGGGGACTGGTTGAGCCAGATGACGAGCACCTGCATCCAGCGGGGGAAGAAGTGCTTGTCCAGCAGCTGGGCCATGTGCTGGGCGGGAATGAGCTCGTGCCACTCCCAGACCTGGTGCCACAGCTCGAGGTTCTGCTGCAGCGGATTGATGATCAGCTCGGCGAGCACCAGCTGCAGCTTGGGTATGATGTGGCGCAGCAGGAAGAGCAGCAGCTGCTCCTCGGGGAAGGCGGACTGCCAGGGCGTGAGCATGGCGCGGGCAGAGCGATCCTGCGGCGACCACGCCTGCAGCGCCACGCCCAGCTTGCTGCGAATCTGCGGGTATATGGACTCCTCCAGCTTGGCGCCCAGGATGCCGTGCCAGGGCAGTATCCAGCTGTGTATGGGCACGGTGTCCGTCAGCGGATCCCATTCGGCGACGCCCGCCGCCAGCCGCGACAGGATCAGCTGCTCCAGCACCGAGTCCAGCACCCAGGTGGGCAGCAGCGGCGCCCAGGCGTCCAGCAGCGCCGCCATGCGCGCGTGCTCCTTGGGCGGCCAGGCGGCGGCGCAGGCGCGGAACGAGGGCATCACACCCGCCCAGATGAGCGACGAGTACGGATCGAAGACGTTTCTCGACTGCTCCGCCGGCGCCTCCTCCTGCTGCAGTATGCCCCGCCAGCGGTTCAGCAGCTGCAGCGGCTGCGTGGGCTGCTCCAGCGGCTGCCAGCTGGCCAGCTCGCGTTTCAGCAGCGGCGCAATGACGCCGGCTGCCAGATCTGCCAGGCCGAACTCCTTGAACTCGGCGGCATAGTCGTGCTGCAGCTGCAGGAACAGCTGCTCCGCCTGGCCGAGATTCAGCTCCGGATTGTCGCACAGCTGATCGAAGCGGGCGAGCGTCGCCTGCAGCGTGCTCATGTGATTCCGCTCCAGCTGCACCAGCTGCTGCAGCTGCCGCTGCTCGTGCTGCAGTGCGTCCTGCCGATCCGCGCACTCCCGCTCCGCCTTGTCGATCGCGATGATCTCCTGCTCGCACTGGCTCACCAGCAGCTGCAGATTGTGGCTCAGCTCCGGCATGCTGAACACGCAGATGGGCGCCTGCTCCGCCCCCTGCTCGTCCAGGGGCTGCCCGTCGTACAGAGTCTCCTCCGGCGTGACCTTGCTCTGGGCCAGCGCATGGTAGCCGCTGAGCACCCGGCGCTCCGGCCCCGTCATGTCTATGACGGGCACGTTGCCCAGCCGCCTGCTCAGCTGCTCCGAGAGCAGGTGATCCGACCTCTTGCCCTTGGCTATGACCTCCTCCACGGACTTGTAGTAGTAGCGCTTGGCGCCCTTCTCCCGCGCCTCCGCAGCGCCGCCCTTCCGCCACTTGTTCAGCTGCTCCCTGAACTCCTTGGCCTCCCGCACGTCCTCGTCCACCTGCGGCGCTTTCGCTTGGCCGCCCACGCTGGCCGCCGTCTCGGGTCCATAGGCGCCGATCGCGCCGCGCCCCTTGCGCACGTGCGCCTGCACCGGCTGCGAGATGCCCTGCAGATCCTTGCCCAGCCCCTTGCCCGGCTCGTAGCCCATCTGCAGCAGCAGCTTGGCGCCAATGCCCCGCGTGTGCTGCTCCCAGGCGCCCACGTTCCGGTTGCTGGCTATATGCGAATGATGCCGCAGCCCCGCCGTCTGTCGCGCCTTCCCAGGTCCGCCTGCAGGGCGATTTCGTTGCTCCTCCGATCCGTCAGAGCTGCTGCTGCCGCTGTGCTCCCTCAGCTGCGGCTGCCTGTGCCCGAAGGAGGGGCGTGTCTCGTCGCTCTGGTCGCTGTCGCTGCCCTCGCCCTCCTCGCTGCCCCCGCGCCCCTCCTCCGCCTCCAGGGGCTGCTTTTTCTTCTTGCCCGCCTGTTGGATGCCGCCGGCCACGAAGCTCACGGGCGCCGTGTAGTCCTTGGGCTTCTTGGCAGCGCCGCCCTGTCCGCGGCGTCCCCGGCGCCCGCCGCCCTCCCCCTCGCTGTCATTGTCGCTGTCGTCAGCCCAAATTCCTGTGCGAAGAGGGAAATCAATGAAATTTTGCATTGGCGCCTGTGGAAATATTTACCGTAGATCTGCTGGTGCTTGGTGTGCCGCCTGCGAGGCCTGTTGATGTTAAACTCGTTGTCCAGATCGTAGTCCGTGATCTCGAACTTCTCGTACTCGTTGTCCGACATAATTGTGGCACTTAAAGTTAATTAAAGTTGGCAATAAACAAAAGTAAATAAAACGTTTGGCGATAGAACGACGTGCAGTGTTGCAAAGGGTTCAAGCTATTCACAATAGATGGCGGTAATGTGAAACGCAGTGCTGCAAAGTGTTAAATGTATGTTGCTTAACAGAGGTATTTTGCTGTTATCGCCATCTATGCACAATTATTGGCGCCTTAATTTTAAATATTAAAAAGTGTTTATTCACATGCTTTTTTTTAATCTTTCAAAATAGTATTGTATACTTATTTATTTAAATCGTACAGCCTACATCAGTGTTGCCATTTATTTTCGCCAAAAACTGTTTTTGCGGAAAGAATACGAAAGGGAGCAAAAAACATTTTGGCAAAATTAAACAGAAAACACTACAAAAACCATCATGTGTGCTTCACATTAAAGGTCAAATATGGATCAAAATTATCGCAAAAGTTCCCTATTTTAATATAAGTTTTATAAAATGCAAGAAAAAGCTGACAAAAGTTCGAATTATTTTCTTAAAAAAGCCCATTTCCAGCTTGCCTCAGTTACTAGCCAGATGTGGCGGGGAAAAGGCTGATTTGGCAACAGTGCAGCCGGCATATACACGTGCCAGTGCCAATTGAGTTAACAGTCACTTGCAGTAACAGCGGTCTCATTTTCGCGTTAACATAACTGAACTTGTTACGCACAATAAATAATTATTTTGTTGGATATATTTGCAGAAATTTCACAATGCTAGCTGAAATGTTTTGTGTTGCAACAGTTTGAACGGCAAAAGATTATTGCTGATTAGATGCCAACGATTTACCATGCAACGCTCTCACTTTCAAATGCCGCGCCAATGCAACCACCAGTTCAGCTCCGAGAACTGCCAGCGGAACCAGCTCGCAGTAACAGAGCGCACCGTGCACGTGCGTTGGCAGAGGGAACATTGTTCTTAATGTTCTTGTTGCGTGCGGTTCATTGTTCGGTGTTAGCGCATGGAGTTCCGACAACGACGCGTAATTCGCTTTAATTAAACACAAATTAAACGCAACTTCACTGTCCCCGCGCCCGCAATCGCTAACTAACAACAGCAATCGCAACAACAGCGACTGCACCCCGCGCCCCCTTCGCCAACGAACGCGTTTGTTTGGATTTTTTGTGAACTGCATTTTGTGTTTAAACTTCGCCTGCAATTGCATCGAACGGCAAAATTAAGTAAATAAACATAAAAGTGAATTGGATTAAACACGTGCATTCATTTAACAGTTTTTCGGGCTTGCAATTTGTTGCTCTGCTCGCTGCTTTTGCCATTTGTTTTGAACTCGCTGCGCTGCCGCCGTCGCCGTCGCTGCCACTGTTAACGCCGGCGTCGCTGCTGTTGGCTTGGAATTTTCTTCGGATTAACAATTCAAGAATAATAATAAACAATCAAAATGGTGCAGGTTAGTAGCGTTTTCATAGCCCTTTAAAAGTAGTTTAAATTTTAATTTAAATCTGGGTATTGCTATCTCGGATATTTGGAACTGGGATTACAATAATATTGACAAGTATCATATAATATATCAGTAATGGTTCAGTTTTGCTTTAATTTCTTCAAATATTTGTTGTTGTCAATTATTATATCTATATTTTTTTGAAGTAAAGCAAAATAAGGGCAATATTATACATTTTAATCTTAAGACAGAGACTTTGACTGTTTTAATTTGTAAACTGACTAATATATGCAAACGTAACAAACTACTTAAATTTTAAACGTAAATCTTGTCGATCATCATCGATATTTTATCGATAATGCATCGATATTATCCCTTCCCTACTTCGGGGTATTTGGTATTTCACAGTGTTGTCTATATTTTTATAGGCTGGGCAAAAACTCGTTCAATAACTTTTCAAAGTTAGAATAAATGGCACAAAAAAGTCAGATACAGTTAAATTTAAAAAAAAAAAAACAATTTTGTAATAAGTAATATTTAATTAAAAGTTAAAACTAAACAAAACAAAACGTGACCAGAACAAAATATAAATTCAGCTACATTTTAAAATACATAAAGAATAAAAAATATTCCTCACAGCTGCAACATAAATAATAAATATGTTTATAACAGGACAAAAAACGCAATTGATAAAAAAAAATTAAATTAAATAAGAATATTTTTAAATTCTAGCTTTTTTGTATTTATTAGAAGAAATTTATGTTTAGTATGATTTATCTATGATGATATCTACTTTACTAAAAATATAATTAATTTATTTATGACGATATCTACTCTACTAAAAATAGCCTCCGAGTTTTTAACCAAACCGAAAAGGTTGCTTCGAACCGAGTTTAGGTTCAGCCATTACATTTTCTGGTTGGGTTGCAAGTTTTGGTCGATCCAGTTTGGTTTTATAAAAAATAAATATGTATTCAATAGATTTGAATTGTTATAATTGGCCATACATCAATATCTAAAATAAAATGTATTGTTTATACCACAAAATGTGGATTTTCGTTATCGATAATCACATCTCTCTTCATGTTATATTTGAACATGCACTTACAACTGTTGAAGTCAATTTTTTTTATAGATCCCAGATAGAAATAGGTGGCAAAAATCCCTTTAAACTCGCGCTGATCAGTGAAGTAAAAACAATAACAAAAAATCCAACTCTCACATCAGACTTGTAAAACTTTTCACTTTTATTCCACCCCCCTTACGAGCACTACATTCACCCATTTCCTGACCTTTGACGTAACTCCGCACAACTTGCAACCCCACAAAACAAGAAATCCTTGCGCGGAACATGGAAAAAATTAAAAAGAAAAAAAAAAAGTATAATATAACTGGCTTGTATTTATCATCCCGCTTCGCCGTTATATGCTCCCCTGTCCCAAACGGGAATCACGAGTGAAAACAACAACAAAACTGCACCCCCGAACCTCCGAACCACCCAACCACCCGACCACCCAATCATTGTGCCATCGGAGGAGGACGGCGAAAATGCAGCGGCGACACCAAAAATTTGTTCGCATAGAAAAACCGAGGCGGATAGTAAGGATAGAGTGTATAAGCGAACGGACATTTGAACTGGGGGAAAATTGGCCCATTTGACCGTGTATCCTGGCTGAGCGAGCTAGCGAGGGGGAGGGAGGGGAGGGTAAGGAGTGTGCTCACATGGACTATCCGTAATGAACTCGAAACGTTGCATTTAGTCAATTTTCCAACCACCATCAATGAACAGCAAACTCTGCAGGCAGCTAAAAAGAATATGTTTCGCTTGCTCAAAACACGACCATCAAATACCCCGTAATCAATTTAAAGCATTGAATTGCAGTAATTTATTTAGATTATTAACAATAATTAAATAAGCTTAAATTTGATATTTAATGGTAATACAGATAAATATGTTCTGCGATTCAGTTTAATACATAAACAAGTTGACTGCAACTCTTAAAACAACTCTGCATAACAAAACTTTATAGGGTATTAAAAAAAAGCACATAAAATTATCACTATTCGGTTTACCTGCTTCGCCAAATGATTGAAGCTCCACTTTTCGATTTCCAATGCGTTTTGCAACTGTTCACGCACACACACAAGCCCACACACACACACACACATACACACACACACACATACATACATACATATGCAGTTATGTCAAAGCACATTTTCCACATTTGCATTTTGCCCTCACTTTATCAGTGGTTGGTGGGCTGGAAACCGAAGGGGGCGGGCTGCTCTCGAACGAATTCTGACGTTTGACTGAACTTTGTTGCTATTTCTAACTGCTGTTAATGGTTAGTCCCTGTGTGTGTTAAAGATACTTAGGGCCAATAGGCCCATATCTCTTTCGGGCCATGGCTGTGCGCCTACCTGCAATATGCGAGACCCTATCTCCCATTTGTAACGCTCTTCATGCATTCCTAAGCGCCTTTGGTGCCCCAAGAAACGGAGAACATCTATTCCTCTATGCAATAGCACTCAGCGTTTCTAATATATGTTTTCTAATACAGCATTATTAAAAAAATAACCGAGTTATTTCATGTGGATTTCATGGATTTCAGTAAAGTTACAAAATGTTCTGTTTAAAACGAGTTTGTTTATTAAGTATATCCTCTACCCAAATAGCCATGTCCGTCTTTTTGAATGCAATGATCTCAGGACCTATAGGAGTAGCTTTTTTTTACCTTATCGTACAAGCGAAAACTATAGGTATGTTTCAATATTAATTAATTTGAATTAAACCAGTGCGAGACGTAGCAGATCAGTCGAGCTGAAGGCTACAGTCGGACGTAGCCGAATTCAGCACAAATCGAACACACAAAACGATAAACGAGCGATAACTACAAATAAAAGTAATTTAATTTAGAAAAAAATCGCACCTAATTTTAAACTAATTCAAATAAAAAACCAATTTAACCTAGCTCGGTTTATGTTTCGCCTATTTTCTGGATTCTATCCCTTTGGAGTCGTGGTTGCTATTGGGTTCCTTAGCTGAGTTACTGTTTTGACTTGCTCCTACTGAATGAATGCTAATACATTCCGATCTAATATCGATCATCACGTAGGCTTCGGACAGAGCTTCGATGATATAATTTACTATAGCTGGATTCAGAGGACTCAACCAAGGTTGAGGACGATAGGTTGAAGGTCAAGGAACTGTTGCTTGAACCCGGAGTGGAAGAAGAGTGTTCGGTGGGTTGATTTGAGACGTTGACGGTTGCTCTCTCTGGAAGATTGTTGAGATCTCCACTGCCGATTTGGGCGAGTTCCTGTGGTAAACTCAAGGTAGCTAGCACAAGTGATATATGCTGACGTAGCTCTCTTAATGCACGCTCATTTTCAGACGTCGATTTCACTTCAACCAATGGTTTAGTCATAAATTTTCGACCTATTTCAACCATCTTCTGGTAAAGCCAGCCGCGTGCACTCCACAGCATAAGGCAGATTGGCAACAACCAAAGACAATAACGGCCCAATTGCTTATGGTCCGAGGCTTGGCTGATAAGAAAATTGGCAAAGCATCGCATTAGACGACAATGGGTCCACCGTACCAGAGAATAGCGCCACAATCCCCTATTAAGTTGTATCAATTTGATCAATAGGTAAGCGCCGACAATCAACGCGAGAATCACAATAGACGGACGTTGTTCCAGCACAAGTTTGAAGTTTTCACACAATGGAAACAGGTTCTCATAACTCGGGTTCTCCGACATCAACAGCGCCATAACAACCACAGTCAGACCAGCCAGATGCACTCCCAAAACCGTGCCGAATACGTAGCAAAACCACAAATACTGACCGGTTGCAAATGAGATTGTATAGAACAACAGGCTCAGGATGAAGATTTGCACGCGCTCCCGATCGACGTCCAGTTGCAGCAGGGTCACATTGTAGGCGTGATCCGTGTAGATGCCGTAGCAGGCGTGTTCATGGGACGGCAGACTTATCCGGCGAAACGGTTTTATCCTGGGGCCCAACAGCTTGCCCTCTTCACACACGCGACCCTCAATGTGCGCCCTGAAGACATCCTGTACTGTGGGGGCTCGATACTGCTTGAAGTCCTCTTTAGGCGCCATTGTCCGCAGCATTATGCGATTGCTCTGGAAAATGTTTCCCCAGCTCAGAGGTTCATCCGTCCGACAGTAAATGTGAACCTGATTCTTGTAATACAGCGTCCGCAGCATCGTCCGAGCATCGTGCACGTAGGTTTGACCCACCTGAAAGTAGTCTACGCGATCCATGTCGAATTCCGACTCTAAGTCTAACCGTCCCATGCAGGCTCCTGCACAAGCTAATATTATTAAAATACGGAGCGACATTGTTCAACCGCTGCTAGTTTAGTAAATAAAACAAATAATGCATATTTAGCTGCCTCTGCCAGCCCACAGCTTACTTGACTGTTGATCAACGTCAATTTTGTAGACGATAAAGATTGTAGAGAATTTTGGCTATTTGCGTCAATATATATATTTGGACCCTGTATTTTAAAAAAATAAAAGGGTCTATTAATTTAGTGCAAATGACAGCTGTGTGTAACAGGCAGAAGGAAGCGTGGTAGACCCCACAAACTATATATATTCTGACTCAGGACGACGAGCTGAGTTGATATAGCCATGTCCGTCTGCCCGTCTGTCCGTCCGTATGAAAATCTAGATCTCAGCAACTATAAGAGTTAGAGATACCATTTTCGGTATGTAGATTCTCCTATGCTGCAAGCAGATCAAGTTTGTTTTAGATTTTTGATATCTCTCCCCATTCACCCGCTAACCGCGAAAAACAAAAAACAGCCAACGAGATCTTGGAAACTAGAAGAGCTAGTAACACAAGGGTATTTAGGTTCTCCTATGCAGCAATTACATCAAATATGGTTAAGTTTTTTGATAACTCTTCGCATTGGACCGCTAATTAAAAAACAATTTTCCAACAGTTTTCGGTTTTAAAGCTATGATTTTAATGGTAAATATACGGGATTTGGCATGCACGTAGTCTATGGCCTTCTCCATCAATGCTGTGAATTGCATTACGATCGGATAAAAAGCAGCGAAGAAAACACAAAATACAGGGTCTACTACAGTCGGTTACGTCGGACTGTATCTCCGTCCTTACTGGTTTATCATTGTAAATGTACAAAGTGAAATACGCTTTGTATTCAATAAGCGATGAAATTAATTTTGATATAAAGGTAGCAGGAAAAGGAAACCCCAGCGTTGCCACCTGTCGAGAACATACCGATAGTTTTATTCAAATTTTACGTTTGTTCCTCTCTGTACAGCTTTATTGAAACCGGGTAGAAATACTGAATAATATAAATTTTTTCCGAGGAAAGGCTTGAGATTCTAATCGGTTGGACAATTCTCAAATCTCAATGTACCTCGAGCAGAAAGTTTGATCTCGTTCTTGTATGCACGGACATTTCATTCTCGTTAGTTGTCTCGGCGTCTCTCCCTATTCGTAGTCGCAATAGGAGTTTACTTGTTGGCTTTTAGACAGGACACTCGTCCTTCTTTGTGCTACATTTATACTACTCCGTTCCGTTTTCGCATCGATGTGGCAAGTCCTGACTTTTCTTGTTCTTGTTGCCGCTGCGTACTACGAGAACCGACCAACAATGTGTAGTACTACTGAAAGGCCGAAAGAAAGGGGGGAGAATTGCTTTCAAAGTGCAGGTTGCGATAAGGAAAAAAGTTGCGAAAAAAATGGCTGGTGGAAAAAACGCGAATGCAAAGCAAAATCCACGCACAAAGTGGAAAACAGGAAGAGGCAAAGAAAAAACTGGCAATTGAATCAGCCGCAAAATGAAAACGAACGAATGAATAAAGAGAGAGATTGGCAAGAAGAAGCACGGAAGTGGAAGAGAAAGAGGAAGTGCAGGCGGGGGCTGGTGGGAAGGATGGAGATGGAGCATGGAGATAGCGAACTGAAAAAGCTGCTGCAGCCTTTTCGGCGTTATGGACCAAAAATCGAACTGTAATTTGTGCAATTTTTTGTTGTTGTTGTTGTTGTTGTTGTTGTTGCTATGTTCACTGTTGTGACTCCATGGCAATCCAATGCGTTGTTGCCTCTTGCTTTTGCTGCTGCTTTCGCCTCTCCGCGCCCCTCTCTGGGCCCCATGCATTTTCCGTGTTTCGTTTTGTGCGCAAAATAAATTGGTAAACAAGCGAGGCGGCCCACAGCACGGGCGATAGAGAGAGTCCGACCGTTAGACAGGGAGGCAACCATTGAGGGGGGCACAAGAGGTGCCTGGTCAATGGCAATACATGGTCCATCCGATGCTCGTACATAGCCCGTATGCATGTGTGTGTGCATCTGTCTCTGTGTGTGTGAGGCGGGCACATTTCATTCTGGCTGCATTTTAGTGCTGGTCCATTGTTTTCGGGAGGTCCTTTCCCGCCCACCCCCTCCCCGCCCCCCACTCCCACGAGTGCCTTCCATGGCTCCCAGCCTCGCCTCCCGTGTGCCTCCCATTTACCGTATTTTGTGCGTTGTCGTCGTTGTATTTTTGTCGGTGCGTATGTCTGTCTGTGTGAGTGTGTGTGTGTGTGTGTCCCGCCGCTTACGCACACACACATACATATGCATTGCGTGGACGTCGCTGCGTTTTGTGCCTCTGCTGCATGCCCCAACCCCCCACCACCATCGCCATTTCAGCCTCTGCCACGGCATTTTTCCACGTCGACGTCGCGACTCTCCCAGCACGCTGCAGCCCCAACCCCCAACCAACAACCCCCAACCCCCAACCCTTGCCTCCAACCCCCGCCCACTGCTCGACTTCCAATATTATTGTTGCTTGCGTCGTTGTTGTTGTTGTTGTTGCTCCTGTTAATGCTCGGCCGTTCGGAGGCGCAATTTTTGCACTGCCTTTGTGCACAGTGTGGCAAACTATAGCAAATCTATACATACTGAAACCTTTGCATAAAGTTGGATTCATGTATTTATTTAATGTCAAATTAATACATTGCAAAAGTGTGAATCAAAGTTTGAAATTGAGATATCTGGGGTTCAAAATGAAAGAGAATTAAAAATGTTCAATCAAGGCTAAAGTTTTGGAGCTGTTTTTCACGGAAAGTTGCATTTCCCCACTAGATATCATTTATTTAGGCGTGGTTATGACATTAACAATGACCCTGTACTTTAAAAAAGTAAAAGGGTCTATTAATTTAGTGCAACTGACAGATGTATGTAACAGGCAGAAGGAAGCGTGGTAGACCCCACAAAGTATATATATTCTGACTCAGGACGACGAGCTGAGTTGATATAGCCATGTCCGTCTGTCCGTCTGTCCGTCTGTCCGTCTGTGTGTCTGTCCGTCCGTCCGTATGAACACCTAGATCTCAGCAACTAAAAGAGATAGACACACCATTTTATGGAATGCAGGTTCTCTATTATCGTACGCAGTACGAGTTTGTTTCCGATTTTTGATATCTCGCCTCCTTCATCCGCAAATCATCAAAAATCTACACCTACCTCAAAAATCTCGAAAACTAAAAGCGCCACAGCATCCACAATAATAGCGCTACTGACTTGTAATTTGGTATGTATGTAGTCTATGGTATTCTTCACCGATGCTATATGATTATTTATGATTTAAATTAGAAATAGCGAAGATATGCAAGAGACAATCTTTTTCACAATGCGTATATGTGCCACTGTGGCCACAAAATTAAAGCTACAGACTTGTAATTTGGCATGTACGTAGCCTACAGAATTATCCGTCGATGTTGTGAATTACATTACAAACGGACAAGAAACAGCGAAGTTATGTAACAGACAATTTTCTTATAAATGTATGTAAGTGCCACTACAGCCACAGTTTAAAAGCTATAGACTTCGAATTGGCATGTATGCAGCCTATGGCATTATCCATCAATGTTGTAAATTACATTAGGAACGAAAAAGAAACAGCGAAGATAGATCAGACAAAGAAGCCACCTAGATCTTGCAAACTATAAGAGCTAGAAATACTATTTTTTTGTATTTAGGTTTCTGTTATTGCAGCCATCAGATCAAGTTTGTTTTGGTTTTTTGATAACTCCTCTTGTTTTTTCTCGCTAACCGAAAAACCAATTTAGCAAC
>JAWNNJ010000182.1:0-18075 GCA_035045125.1 Hypselothyrea guttata
ATGCAAATTAGAGAGGGTATCAACATCGCGACTCTTAATGTGCGCTGAGCGCCAATGCCCAGCATCGAAACACAAAACTGAAATTAGAATCAAAGTAGCAATCATTGACTCATCATTGAGAACTGGCAATGCGCATTTTGCGGAGAACACGAATAAGTCCGTGCTCTCAGTTCAAAAGTCGGCAGTCGACTGACGTGCGTTTGAAGCGCGTTCGTAGCGAGCTCGCTTGCAACCATTCCTATACATTTTCAAGGCGGCTATTCGGTTGCGTGTTCGACTCGCACAGGTTGCATGTTGCTGGGACGCGATCGTCGAGATTTTTGTGAAACCACTTTTTTGGCTGTTTGACGCCTCTATGTATTGAGTGCTTAGTGATCATACGTTCGGGTCATGCCGAAGTAGGTAGCTCGGGTTGACTCGAACCGACCCATTCGATCAAACCCAATCATGTACGAAACAAGCAAGAGGCAATCGAACTGAAAATTCGTTTCGAGCACACTCGCTTACGACGATTCGATTTTGCTGAAGCAAAATTTTCGGGCACAAAAAATCCGAATCAATGATCGAGTATGATTGAAAATTTTGTGATCGTTGCAGCTCTCTGTCGCTTACCACAGCAGCGGAGTGGTAAGTGGGTTTCCGTGGCGCTTTCTCTTTGACGCTCACTGATCAAGAGACAGCGACAGCGCAGCCTTCGAGCACTATAAATACTGCTGCTGCAGCGCTGCTGATCGCAGTGCAGTGTGTGCAGTCGTGTAGTTAAGACGTGTGGTGAGTGCTTCAGTGGCAGTTATAATAAATTGTATTAATGTATTATTATTTTATAACCCTTTGTCCGCAGCAAATTCCCTATTTCGTAATGTGCAGTGCCAACTATCATTATCTTAACTCTCGCTGCCTAACTCTTGCAGGCCCATTCCTCACTGGCTCAACTCTTGTTGGCCGAACTCTCGCTGGCCGAATTATCATTGGTCCAACTCTCGATGGCTGAACTCTCACTGACCGAATGCTTACTTGCCAAACTCTTGTAGGCCGAACTCTCGCGGCCTCACTCTTGTTGCTTAACTCTTGCTGGCCCAACTCTCGCTCAGTTTTCAAAGTAAAATTGTACGACATTACAAATGCGATAATACTAAACTAACTAATTAATCAAAGAGACGCCTACGCTCTGTAGGCTCACTAAAGTTTCATTTGCATATATGTATGCATGTAAAATAACTTTTGACATGACTTTGACGGAAGGCTTTCTTCTTACGCCTCACCTGGCACCAAAAATAAGCTGAAAAAATCACGCACACACACTTAAACACACAGACAAGTTGAGACATCATGGTGCCTGCTCACTCGCACACCTCCTGCCGTCCCGTTCACGCATAAAAATTACGCCTTCACGCATGTCACGTGTTTAATTATTTACGTGACTTGGCTGCACTTTTTGTTGTCATTTTTGTTGTCGTCTCGCTTGTTGTGTTTGACATGCGAATTTTGTCTAAATATTTATTGCCAGTTTTGCTTTCTGTCTGTGTGACTTTTACGACTCCTTTTTGCTGCTTCTTCTACTTTTTCTTTACCGCTTTCCCGGCCTGCCAACTTGTCTAAATACACACGCCCTAAGTTGTCTGCCTTTCTAGATTTTCCTGTCTCGACTCCGGCTGCAGCCAGGCGTTAACACAAACTCTGTTACGTGGCTTTTTAGTTTGGTTTGGCATAAAAAAAAAAATACAAAAAACTGTATTGTGTTTGTCGCTACACTTTGTGTGGCAACAATATTTGATATTGTTTTCACTTTATTTTTGGCTAGCCCAGTTCAGAGTCTAGATTTAGAAACAGTTCACATAGATGTGTTTCAAACGAGTTTAATGTTTTCTCTTAAATTTAAAAAGATTTAAAATTATATTTATAAATGAGGCTGACATAAACCCATTTAATTTTTGTGCATTTCACAAATAAAATAATAATTTTTTAACTTGTTCTTTAAATATATTATGCCATGATACAAATTAAAATTCTTAGTAGTTCACATATGGAATATTGCCCAGAAAAACACCTATATATTCCACAGTGAGTATATTGTTTCAACATGTCATAAATACGTACTAAAATATTGTATATTTTTTACAATACTCGATATTGCACTCTTTCTTCTCGCAGTCGTTTTTTATTTTTTATTTATTAAAATGCAAAAAAAAATTGTTTAATTTTTTCTTCAGCTTTCGAATGCATTACAAAAATTGTTTACAGTTGGCAGCACTGCAAAACTCAATACAAAAATTGATCTTAAACAAAATGAAATGCATTTTATTGCGCTCTTCAAATATGCAACATTTTATAGTCATATAAACCGTGCTCTGGTATTACGGTACGATTGACATTAAAACACCGCAAACATCAATATATCGATACATATTACAACTAATAACTTTTATTTTGAATTCGTCGACTAATGTATAAAAAATTGACCCACATTTTCATTGTACGATTCACATTTGCTTTACTCGTTCGCCAAAAGTGAAAACCTCTTTACATGCATAATAAAATCAAAGTGAGTTTTTGTTTGTTTTGACGAAACGCATGTCCAAATTATGTGAAATAAAAATTTTGTATATAAACAATACTCTATTTAAACTATGTCAGCTTGATGTCAGGTCAAAATTAACTAATATTGTAGAACAAAAGCAATTCAAGCTGAAAAATGTTAATGATCAATAATAGTACTTTAATATAAGATAGATTATTTCAAAAAATTATTTATTTATTTATTTATTGGATTTTGTAATAAAGAGCACTATAATATTGAATAGACATCTAGCATTTAGAATTATAAATTGTATAATTTGCAGTTACATTTTCAGGTGCTTTGCTCTCAGATTTATAAAAAGAGGAACATCGAATTTTTATTTTGAGATAGCAATATTTTATATATCGGTTTTATTAAAACCCAGAAAAAGCTCCCGATAAAAACCCTAAAGAACCGTCATAACTATTTGCAAGTGTATTACTGATTCGGGTTATGAAACCCATGCACACTTTTATCTGGCTCATAAATAATGCTTTTGCTCACTTTTACATGCGATTTATCAAATTTAATATGGCAACAATTCTAGCTGACAATTCAATGTGCATAAATTTATGCACCAATATATATGTATGAATTTTTTTACATATCAATATATTTACAATACCATTCGTGTAAGAAATTTGCTGCCTTTTTTATTTTGATTACAATATTTGGCCGCATTACGTATACGCCGCTTGGGCCGCAGGCACTAAAAATGGCAAACAAGGTGAGCGATAAAAGCTTTCCCACAATAACCGAGTGTGTGTGTGTGTGTGTGTATGAGAGAGAGAGACAGAGAGAGAGAGAGAGAGAGAGAGAGAGGGAAGGAATATGTGTGTCTGTGTGTGTGAGTGTGACACACTTATTGATGTAATAACATGTGCATTAAATATTTATTGTATTGGCAGACGACATGGCACTTTCTTTTTTTTTTATCCACGTAGTGCTATGTGGGACAGACAGACGGACAGACAGGGCACAAGTGGCTAGGGCTATGGCTGGAATTGTCGTGGAAAATGCTTCGAACTGTGCCAGTGAAAGCTGAAAACTGTGTCAGAGAGCACACAGCAAGCAATTGCCTCGAGATGTCTATGACAACGCCTGATGTTCTTTTTTTTTTGCTTTTTGAGAGAACAAACAAGTTGAAAGTTGTGTAGCGCAGAACTTACGCTTTGAGCTCAAATTTAAGACGTAGCTAAAATAGAAAAACTAAATATTACAAATGGAAGGAAAGTAGAAAACTTTGGCTTAGTAAAATACAGTTCAAATAAGTTCTAAAATAAATGAAAAACAAAATTGTATTTTACAAAATGAGAAATAAAATGCAAATAGAATCGTAAAATAGAAAGTAGCTGCTTAAAAAATTATTTATTAAATTAATAAATTATTAATAAAATTAAAAATTAAATAAAATTAATAGGAAATAATTTAAAAAAAAAAATCGATTTAGCAAAGCGCAGAGTTTTGCTATTTTCATTAAAACAACAATTATTTAAACAAAACTTTACTCACCTATAAATCGTCGAACGGCACATGAAAAGAGAAAGAAAAATTGCGCAATTAGTAAATAAATTCGAGCTTAACTTCACTTAAAGAAACATGTGATTAATGGGCAATAAAAAACTAAAATTTCCACGGAAAATGCTTAAATTTTACGTGCAAGAAGAGGTAGGATAATTATTATTTTAAGAAGGCAAAATGCATAACGTGGCAGCAATTTCGGTGTAATTAGGCTTGCACTTAACTGGTCAACAAGCTAGAACTCACAACCAAGAGCACATTATAGAAAAAAAAAACAAAAACCAAAGGCTAAAACGCAATAAAAAACGAGCAGTCGAAAAGGTTGGATTAGTTTGTGGTTCATAAAAATATATACTTTAAATAAGTCAGCTTAGTTAATACTGGATGACTTTTATAGGTGGACTGAAACGGAATAAAATGTTTTAAAAAAGTTAGCTAAGCGGATAACCCCCACTCCAAATAGTTGCTACAGGGTATTAAAAAAGCCAACAAGCAAAGGCGCATAAATGTACGACAACCGCAAATAAAATGGCTAGCAAATTGGCAGACAGTTGGGTAAGGGATAACAGCAGCTAGGCTGAGCTGAAATTATACATACATATATATGTGTGTGTTGTGTGAGTGTGTGAGTGTGTGTGTGTGGATGTGTGCATGTATTTCTGTATTTGTGTTGCGTGTAGACGCCTTTAAATGCCACTTGAAATGAGCAGCGGCAACAACAAGAGTCCATAACTTTCGTTGCCTACTCGCAAATTGTTTCAGCTTTTTTCTTTGCTTTTTAGACCCTTTACTTTAAAAAAGTAAAAAGGGTCTATTAGTTTAGTGCAAAGAGGAAATGTATGTAACACCCAGATGGAGGCGTGGCAGACCCCACAAAGTATATATATTCTTGATCAGGACGACAAGCCGAGTCGATATAGCTATGTCCGTCTGTCCGTCTGTCCGTCTGTCTGTCTGTCTGTCTGTCTGTCTGTCTGTCCGTCTGTATGAACACCTAGATCTCAGCAACTATCAGAGCTAGAGACACCATATTCGGTAATTAGGTTCCCCTATTCAGTAAGCAGCACGAGTTTGTTTTAGATTTTGGATACCTTTCCCCCTTCCCCCGTAAACCGCAAAAAGCTGCTGTAGCCACAGTTTTGAAGCTATCGGCTTGTGATTTGGTATGTAACTAGCTTATGGCATTCTCTATCGACGCTGTGAATTTTGTTTTGATCGGATAAGAAACAACGAATATATGCGACAGAGAATTTCCCGCACTGGGCAGAGGGGGGGTGGTGTGCCTTGCATACGCGGGTAGCTTAGTGTGTGTGCGTCTGATTGTGTTTGTATGTACATATAATCAAAGTAAAGGGTCTCCTACGGTCGGTTACGTCCGACTGTAGCCTCCGTCCCACTGACCTGCCCCGTCCCTATATTTTTCTTTGTTTTTTGTGCTGTTTTGTGTTCTTGTTGACTTTGTTTAAACAACATTTGTTATTCCCTAGCAGAGGAGTATTTGGCTTAACACCGTCGCCTGTCGAATTATATTTTGTAAGCCTTAAAAATGCACAACAAAAGACAAGGTTGCTGAAATAAACACGACTGGCAATTGCGCTATGGAACATAATTTGTTCATAATATTAAAGGCAATTAAACATTGAATATTAGCTAGAAATAGCTAAAAAATATTAATATCTATAAACAAATACAACTCTGTAAATAAATATTTTTTATATACTAGAAAAATTATACAACAAAATTTATGGATTAATGTGCGAATAATGCATAAACAAAAACAAAAACAAAATATATAAAGCATTATCTAAAATGAGTTTAACAAATATTTTACAAAATTTATTTAATAAAAAAATTAAACCAAAATATTTATTACAACAAGATTAGATTTGTTTGTTAAAAATTATTGCATAAAATATTTAATTGCATACTCTTCTAGCTTTTGTTCTTTTCTAGCTAAAGTTTGTGAACATCATTTTGAAGATATGATTAAATTTATTTAAATAAACGTGGCTTACACCTAAATTCGATAAGCTTTAAGATACATTTGTAGGGTATCATATAGCTAAACGGCACACGCTTTTGCTAACTTTTGCAGCAGACGCTTTTTATGCGCTCGCCTACTGAGCGTTGCGCTAGGAGCTGCTAATAGTTTGCTGTGTAAGAGAGTTGAAATGGAAGAAGGAGTGAAAAAGAGGCAGAGACATGGAGAGAACTGCGGTTTTGGTCACAGGTGCCACTTATGTGGCTCGACGGAACTACAACAAAAAGAAAGCCAAACCAAGCAAACAAGAGGAACAACGAAGCCAGCATGGAGGCTCTTGGCCGCCATTGCTGCTGCTGTCGCGCTTATTATAACGGTACCCCAGCGCTTTTTATTACTCTGCCAGCGCGCCAGCAAATGAAAAGTTTTTTATGCGCTGTCGAGTCAGGTTGCAGTAACCAACCGCCAGACGACGGCTTCAACGTTGCTTTTAAGCATCTTAAAAAATATAAAAAAAATAAAATAAAAACTCTACTCACTCTCTCTCTCTCTCTGAAAGCAAAAGCAAAAAACAACTGCAGCTGGGCTTCGTCTGCTAAAGTTGTTTTTGCTTTAATAATTCATCTGGCACTATTTATGTGACAGGTGATAGCAGCAGCTACGTAGCAGCTCCTAACCGCCGGACAGTCCAAACATTGCTCGGATTCCGAGCTACTTTTTTTTGTCTAGACCAAGAGCTTAGCTGAATAATTGCCAGCCCTGGGTGTAAGTAAGTGTACGGTTCTCTCTGTCCCTCTCTGTCTCTGCGAGTGTTTGAACTTTAAGCAGACATCTCAAGCTCATGCTTAAGGTCAAGATTGAGTAGCAAAACAATATGCAAATTAAGCATTGGCATATTTTATAGCTGCAGGTCTGGACTTGAGTTGTCAATGGAGACAAATTCAATAAATGTAAAATGTTTTAAAGGCTTTAAAGTCAGAAAGAAGCTGCACGAAATTTAATTGTTTTGAAATGGTTTAATTAAACCAATTTGAAGTAGAAATTTTATAAACATGCATAAATCAATAACAAAAAGAATAAAAAAAAAATAAATGCAATGAAATTGCTACAAAATCGCTTCATTATTTCAATTTAGAAATTTAAAATATGATATATAAATTAAATTGTAATTTATTTGGAATTATTTAATGAAGTTACGTCATAGTTTGATCATTATAATCCAAATAATTATGTTACATTTACAATTAACTTTTTTGGAATTTTATAAAATAAAACGAAAATTAAATCAAAATTTAAAGTTTTCTTAGCTGGCAACGTTCTAATTCTTTCAGCTTGGCATTAAAAAAGAAAACCTTACTTTTTGCCATCAACTTCACTGCCTTAAATGTAGTACATATAATTTTTTTTTATATTTTTTCTGAGTGTAATTTTGATGCTAGGCACTTGCTGGTTCATTTGCTCTTTGCCTCTTGTTGATAAGCGCAAGACCCAATTCTTTTTGCTGCCATTTCATTGAATATTCAAAGAGCTGTGCTGCTGCTGCGAGAGAAAGAGAACTAACCCAATCAAGTGCTCATTAATTTTTCCTGGCATAAAGTACTCTCATGCTCACAGAGACTCATCTCCCTCTCTCTCTCTCTCACTCTCTCTATCTCTCACTCTCTCATTCCAGCGACTACTCTCATTTCAGCTGAGTTTTGCCATGGCAAAAGTTGATGAAGCACCGCAAAATTTGCTCATATGCAAATTTAAGTCAGCGACAGCCTGAGCTCATTGTGCTCGTTGTTGTTGTTGTTGTATGTTGTTGTTGTTGCATGTTGTTGTTGTATGTTGTTGTTGTTGCATGTTGTTGTTATGCTGTTGCTTTACGCAAAAATGAGAACTTCTTTGTGGTTTTTGTTTTTTTTTCAGTTGGCATTGTTTGGCTGAGTCTTTCTCTCCTCAGCTTCTTTTCGTTGCCGCTTCATTAGGCCACAGAATGCGCTGCCAAAATATATACACAGAGCGGAAAATGCCATAAATTCGAATGAACTTAATTAAGGAAATCACAATGTTAATGGCATATTCTAGTAATAAGAATAATTATTGTATTTCCTTTTTTTTTATATTTTTTGTTTATTTGATATTTACAGACAACATAAAATTACATTTTTATTTTTATTCGGTTTTATTTTATTTATAAGTTCGCATAAACTTGAATATATAATTATTATGAACTGTCTTTTTTACTTTGACATATTTATTTTTAGCCAGTTATCAAATTGAATATTTTGTAATTGTTTCTCTCTGTGTACATATATAGATATGTATGTGTGCGTTGCCTATCAACAGGCGCTCGGCCAGCAGCATTTTTGCCGGATATGAGTTGTTAGTTAATGTTATGGCTGCCACATTTCCGACGCAACATTCGGCCGGGCTCTTGCCTAATTTTTTGAAGTGACGAGCACGGAAAATTTGCTTTTCCTTCGCTTGGCAAACGCTTAAACTGTCATTTAGTTAATGATGTAGCATGTAGTTGTCGAGCAGTCTCCACACTACCCTTGGCATGCCTCATCTGGCACAATTTCCACTTTCTTTGACAACCGCCGGAAGTTGCCATTGGCGGTTCGAGAAGACGAAAAAAAAAACCCCAACCCAAACAACAGCAAAATACGCCGAGATATTGTGAGAAGCCAGCAGCAATTTTGACTGCCATTTGATGGGGGATTTCGGGCTGTCTTGATGAGTTGTGTTGAGATGCGTTGAGATGAGAGCTGAGAGTTTGCTTGTTGACTGATTTTTGAAGGTTCCTTTTTCCACATGATTTTTGTTTGCAGAATTTTCTTTCTTTTTAATTTTGTCAAGCGTATGCCTGATATTGTTTTCTGTGTTTTCCTTTTTTGTCTGCCACGTGCCGCGTTTTATGTGCCGCAAGGACATGTGGCAAGTTGCGATTGCAAGGGGACATGTTTAAAGAGCCAAGTTAACACATTTTTAATTTCAAGCATTAAATTTGTCAACTTGCGGGAGTTTGAGTAAATACAAATTTTAAATGCTATTAATTAAAGCAGATTTGCTATTCTATGAATTGTAAAGTTTTATAATAAACACAAATATATTAAACAAATATTTGATAAAATAAAATGAAAATAAAATAACCTAACTGCTAACATCATAATAAACAAGTATTATCTAATAAATATTTTAAAATTGCATGCAAACTTTAGTTTTTATTTAAGCTCGTTTAATTATGATTTATATGCAAATAAATTAGTGTTCATTTCCAATTTCTTAAATTTTTGGCTAGCAAAAAAACTTAATTTTCTTTGGAGAAACTAAGCGAAAAGTTCTTTTATTTGTCGCATGGCGTAATTAAGTTAAACCTCAGCCCTTTTGTAGTTCTATTGCTGCCTTAAAATGTCACTTTTGTGGAGGACATTTAAATACCTTGACACCTAGAGTCTCGACAGCAGGCGACAAAATAACCAACTTGATAAAGCCTCAACAATTTTAATTGTTACATTTCTGGCACCGCAACAGCATATGAGACCAGAAAGGCAACAACAGCGCCTAATTTTCTTTTGCCATACAAATGAAACAGACAGACAATTTATGGTACAACAAAATGGAGTACGAAGTGGGGAAAACTCTCAAAGTACGGGCTATCTCGACCCAACACACTTTTATGGTCATTTTAATTGTCGTCTGTGTTTAGAGGCTGCAGCTGTGATAAAATATGTTGTGTCTCCTTTTAGCCGTAAGCAAAAGCATTGCAAATTAGTTTCATTGATGGCCAGCTGGTACCACTGTGCAGATAGAGAGAGTCAAAGAGAATGAGAGAATGCTATGGCAACGTCATTAAAAATTATGATTATGACAAGCGTAAGGAACGCAACAATTAAAAGCAATTCTGTGGGTCTTCCCAATTGCAATGCAACAATGAAATGAAAGCAAACAAAAGAAAAGCACACTCGGAAAAATAAAGATTAAAGCTTTGAAATTATTCTTGTTTTGTGTTAGAATTTAAGTACATATCAGCAAAATATCGGGAATTCATCGGAAAAATACGGCTTTGGTGAAATAGAATAAGCAATTTAAATCATTTTAATATCATTAAAATAATTTTACACTTATGTTAATAATTATATAATTTGGAATATAAATTAAATTAAATTAAATTATTATTATATTTTAATGTAATCTTTAGATTTTAATATAATAATTCAAAACGGATATTAGAAGTTTAAGAAACTTCCTAAATCAAGAATTTCGATATTGGATAAATAATTGTCTGGCTTATTGACAACGGAAATCCAGCACAAAAGCTTGATTTTTTTCAGTGCAGCAAAGCCTCATCACGTTGAAAGCAAGGGCAATGGTAACCAAGACTCTCAGAGTCGAGTCGACTGTATTTTTGCCAAATTAAATGCATGTGCTTGTGTGTGTTTGTGTGTGTTTGTGTGTGTGTGTGCGTGTACCTCTATGCCGGCATTTTTCTCTACTCTCTTGGCCACAATGAATGGCAAAATAAGAGGGCGCACACACACACACACACGCGCACTCCAAAGAGAGCGTACAATTAACAGTACGTGCTTGTTGTTGTTGTCGTTGTTGTTGTTACAGGAAGCACATGATTATGATTATGCCTTGTAGTTGTAGTATTTCCTTCTAGCTGCTTGTTGTACTTGGCTTTGTTGTGCAGCATTCTCTATGTCTCTGTTTCTCTCTCTCTCTCTGTCTATCTCTTTCTCTGTTGGCTGGCAGCTCACTTCAAATATGGCAACTCAGTTGTTTTAATTGTTGTGCTTTTTCTATAGGTCTTTTTTTTTTTTTTTTTTTTTTTGTATAGGGGGGAAAGCATTAAAAGCCTGAGTCTGGGACTTTCACCCAGTAAAACCACCCCTACTCTCCGCTTCCCTCTCGTGGTATCACCTGTAGGTATTACTTCGCGAGGGGGAGGTGGCATGAAAGCCGTCACTAGATCCTATCTAGGATTTGAACTTCGATTGCGCTGTCTTTCAGCGCGACGCAGGGATTTTGTAATATCTGCTGCCATTGTGGATACTGCATTCCAATTGTTTTGCGAGCTTAATAGAATTTCTAAACAGTCAGTGACTGTGAAGGGCCTCCCAATTTTTAACCCTAGCTCTTCCCGTTCAGCAGAGAATTTAGGACAGACAAAAAAGACATGTTCAGCGTCTTCAGTGGTCCGCGCACAGTGTGTGCAAAACGGATCCGTCTCGTGCTTAAACCTATATAGATAGGATTTAAAACACCCATGTCCAGTCAGTAATTGGGTCAAGTAGAAGTCCGACTGTCCATGGCACCTGTTGACCCACTTCCGCAAATCTGGTATTAATTTGCGCGTCCAGCTGCCTGCTCTGCCGGCGTGCCATTTCTCCTGCCACTGCTCCAGTGTCTGCGCCCGATGCGGTCCACTACTCCGGTTCTCTTGCGCAAGAATCCAAAGTGGGGGCATCCCCGCGAGTACTAGGGATGCTTCCTCCGAGATGGTGCGGTAACCGCTTATTATTCTTAGCGCACATCTTCTGTAGGCCGCTGAGCAGCTGCGGCTATAAGATGGGACCCGCATAGCAGGCGCCCAGACCGGGGATGCGTATAGCAGGATAGACCGCACCACATTGCAGATTAGTTGTCTGCTGTGCTGCCGTGGTCCTGTGGTGTTTGCCATAATCCTAGACAGTGCACAAGTGGCGCTACCTGCCTTTTTTCCAGCGTACTCCAGGTGGCATCGGAAGTTTAGTCGGTGGTCGAGCATGACTCCGAGGTATCTTATGGATGGTGCTGATAAGATCTCGCTTTGGCCCACTATTACTCTGGCTGTTTCTACTGCTTTCCTGCTGCTAATGAGCACTGCCTCCGTTTTGTGCGCTGCTAGGCTCAATCCAGCTGAGGAGAGCCACTGCATCGCTAGCCGTATTGTAGTATTTGTCGCTTCCTCCACTTGCTCTTTCTCCTTTGCCACCGCTACTATGGCGACGTCGTCCGCGAACCCCACTATGGTGCATCCTGGTGGTGTGTTCATTTCCAGTATGCCGTTATACATCACGTTCCACAGTGTGGGACCCAGCACCGAGCCTTGTGGAACGCCACCAGTGATGGAGTGCTTGCGACGACCCGCCGTGGTATCATAGTAGAGTACCCTATCCTCAAAGTAGCTAGCTATTATGTCGATGAGGTACTCCGGGATTCTTAACTTCTTCAGTGCTTCCAGTGTATCCGGCCACCTTGCGGAATTAAACGCGTTTTTAACGTCCAGCGTCGTTACAAGGCAGTAGCGTTTGTCCCCACCTCTCCATCTTGTGCCTGCTATCGCGTCGCGTGCGATGTTCACTACCGTGTTGATTGCATCTACCGTGTTTCGGCCCTTCCGGAACCCAAACTGGTTATTGGATAGGCCCTGCTGGTCCTCTAGTAGTTCCTCCAGTCTGTTACGGATTATGCGCTCATATAGCTTGCCAACTACGTCCAGCATACAGAGTGGCCTGTACGCCGAGGGGTCAGCAGGGTCTTTTCCGGGTTTCGGTAGTAATACCAGCCTTTGTGTCTTCCAACATGCGGGGAATATTCGTTGGCGAGCACAGTCATTAAAGACCTCCGCAAACATGTTCGGCCGGGCTCCTGCTAGCGTTTTCATCGCAAGCGTGGGGATCCCATCTGGGCCGGGGGCTTTACCACTCTTGACGGCCTTAAGTGCTGCGAGTACTTCGGCAGCGTCAATCCTGGGGATCTCGGATGAACTTGTGGGTCTCGCGTTTTGTAGGGTTGGTTGTACGGGGAAGAGCGTCGCTACGATCTCTTCAAGTTGGGCAGGGCAACTTGGTGACGGTCTCCTTGCGAGTTTTCCCATAACCACCTTATAGGCCAGTCCAAATGGTTGGTTATCGGCATCAGCGCATAGATCCTTCCAACACTGGGCCTTGCTTCTCTTGATCTCCCTGGCGAGGATCAAGCGTTTACTTCGAAACACAAGGCGGGTCTCGTTGCCGCGCAGTTGCAGGAGAGGGTCCTCAGGATGTCTGCGCGCCCGCTTCATTGTTCGCTGGTATTGTCTCCTGGCGGAGTGGCAGTCTCTGCGAGCGTGCTCTATTTCGGCATTCCACCAGTGTACAGGCTTGTGTTTCCCTGTGCCCTGTCTCTTCCTTGCCATCGAAGCGTCGCAGGCCGCAGTCATCGCTTTCATCAGATGGCTGGCACGTTCTCCGTTTGTACTATTGGTCATGTGGTGATCGAACATGATTAGCAACGAGTCTGTGTCCATCGATGAGGCGTCCCAGACTGTGTGAGCTCGGTTTTGAGGTGCTCTACTGGGCTGCCGGCCTATGGTGGTTATAACCGCACGGTGGTCGCTTTGCGTGTAGATGTCTGAGACCTGCCACTCCGCGTACCTTGCTAGTTGGGGGCTTGCGAAGGTAAGGTCCACTACCGAGCCATATCCCGCCTTTGTGAAGGTATTCTCTCTTCCTGTGTTGAGCAGCGTTATGTTGAGGGATGAAAACGCATTGAGCAACGCATTTCCTCTCGGATTGGTGGAGCGGCTTCCCCACTCTAAGGCCCAAGCATTAAAGTCGCCTGCAATAATAGCAGGGCTATGGGTACGTGCGTCTGAGGTCAGGCAATCTAGGATTCGCGTATATTCATCTAAGGGTAAGCTGGGAGCCATATAGCAGCTATACCAGAAGATATTTGCGATTTTGGCCCTGACGTAGCCAGGCTGGGTGTGCCTGTGCGTCATTTGCAGAGGTTGCCTTCCGCAGCTCCAGATAGCGGCGCCACCACCTTGATTCTGTAGCCAAACGTCCTCTGATCTCGCCATATATGTCTCACTAAGAATCGCCACGTCCGTGCCTGTTTCCCTCACCGTCTGCGATAGCAGGTCGTGAGCAGCTCGGCAATGGTTGAGGTTCAGCTGTAGTATTTTAGTTTGTCCCCCCATTTTTGTTGGCCATTTTATACATCGGACACGATCTGCTGAGCGAGTTGTGTGTTGCGTTCTCTAAGCCTGCGCGCGTGCATAGGATGCAGATTGCTTTTCCAGTGCATTCCTTGGACGTGTGCTTATCGCCTCCGCAGTTAAAGCATTTTCCTGCCATGTCGTGCTTGCTTCGACACCTTGACGCGATATGCCCAAAGGAGAGGCATTTGAAGCACCTCCTGGGTTCGGAGTTTTCTCGTATTCGGCAGACAGCCCATCCAATACGCATTTTCTCCAGCGCAAGAAGTGCACCTCCAGCGTTCTTCGGTAACAATATCCTAGCCGTCTGAGTGCCTCTGTAGGATTCGCGTAGCTTAACCGATATCTCCTTGCTTGCCTCCGTGCCCAGTTTGTCTGAGATCGCGGCTAGGACTTCTTTCGATGTTGACGACTCTGCTATGTCCCTGATCTCTAATGCTATTCGCTCGGAGATAGACTTTACATCCGCGTTCTGGCCCATCGTTGTCTTCACCGCCTCGAGTAGCTTGCTGGTTACTTCGTCGCCCGCCTTCTCCATCTGTAGAAGTAGCTCACCCGCTGCAGTGCGCCTTATCTTTGATACTTTCTCCCTATACTCCTGTAGGGAAGCATCCTCCTGCACTGCCTGGAGGACTTTGGCGTATGATGCATTGTCCTTGCATTTAACGAGTATAGCGTCAGGTCTACTCGCTCGTAATCGCGGCGTCTTGCGTCGTTGGACTCGCGTCCAGCCGTCGGGTTTGCCAGCAGGTCCATCTTTGGTTGCAGGCTTGTCCTCGTCGCCCACCTCCTTGGTCTTCTTTGGGGGAGTTTTCCTTGGCTCTGAGGTAACATCTCTTTGCCGCTTAGGTATCTGCTCACGTCCAGCACTCTGCTGGCTTGCGCGCTTGGCTATCTGCGCATACTGTAATGGCTGAGTAGCGTTAGTAGTAGTTGGGGACTTACTTGGCTCCACTGGATTGCTTGCAGTATTGGGGCTGATCATCATCTTGTGGTATCTCACCGCATCTTGCACCAGACTACGCACCTCGATGTTTATGTGCCGTTGTTTGTTAACAATCTTACCCAGGGCAGCCAGTATGGTGCCCAGTTTTTGCAGCGCACGCTCGTTCTCAGGAGCCTTAGGGCTTTGGGGCTCTTTGCCTTCCTTCGCATCCTCTGTGCCACTTGGTGGCTCTTCATCGCTCTCGGTGGGCCCATGCAGCGTTAGCTTGGGCACAGTTTGTTTAGGCACCTTTGGCTTAGGCGCCGTTTGCTTCGGCACTTGCATCACCGGTGGTGGGGTTGGCTCCGCCGTTAGCTTGGGCACTTGCAGCGTCGGCGGTGGTGTTCGCAGCACTGTAGGGCGACTCTCAAACACCTGCTCTTCCTTACTTGCATCATTTCGCTTAGTGGGCTCAGGCAGTGTAAGCTTGGGCACAGTTAGCTTGGGCCCCTTTAGCTTATGCACCGATTGCTTGGGCACTTGCAGCATCGGTGGTGGTGTTCGCTCCGCCGGTAGCTTGGGCACTTGCAGCGTCGGCGGTGGAGTTCGCAGCACCGTAGGGCGACTCACAAATATCTGCTCTTCTTTGCTCGCATCAAGGGCAGTATCCATCTTTCGCCTAAAAGTATGCCCTTTGGCCTAATTTCGTCCGCTCCCTGAAAGTATGCTCCAGTTTTTTTTCCCCTTTTCGATTTGGTTGTTGGTTCGAGTCTCTGCTAATTAACACTGCTCCTCACTTAGCAGAGTCTGCTCACTGCTACTGCACTGTATCAGAGTTGCTCTTAACTATCGATCGTGTTGTACCGACGTTTTCCAACACTATGTTACAGTAAACAGCTGTGTGTGTGCGAAGCGAAAAAAAAGGGAGAATAAGGAAAGAAAGCCGGGTTCAGTTATGCAGCCAACTTGCGGTAACTGCGATGGAGTTTGTTGTTGCAACTGGCACCGGGGCCACACCTCCGCACCCCCGCGACCACCAAGCCGAGGGCCGGCGCGAAAGAAAACGCCACGATATTGTTAGCAAAATGCACCATACAAAGCGCCCGACTGCCTCAGCTGAGTGAGTATCGTCGAAACACTTAACACTCGCAATTATAACACCAATGTCTTTTAGATAAATCGCTGGAAATTTAGGAGTAGCGCGCATCGATTTAAGAACACGACCGCACTCAACGACTTCCAAACTCTTTTTTTTTTTCTATAGGTCTGTGTCTCCGTGTGTGCAGTTGTAATTATGCTTTATACGGCCATTGTTGTAGTTGCTGTTGTTGGCTGTTCAGTTTCTGCTTTTGAGCCTGTTGATTATGATGACTGCAGTGCCCACAGAGAGCAGAGTGCAGAGCCTAACTCAAGCATTAACCATAGCATACTTTTGTGCGCTCGCAATTAGTTTAACTGCCATTTTTTTTACGAGTATTTCTTGTTAAATGCTTTACGATGACTTTAAGAAACATGCGACATTATTTTGTTTATTTATTTTACATTGAAAAAGTTATTAAATATTTAAATAAATTTATTTTTGGCAGTTGATGCTTGAATTAAAATGTTTTTTACTAACATTTATAATACAATTAAAATTTTTTTTACCAATATAATACAACAACTTAACAAAAATCTATTTATAAAACTTGATTACATAATTTAAAAATTAATTTTTTTTTTGCTAAATGAAATCGGTTAGAAATTGCATTTTCCTAGCTTAGCAGAAGATTTGCCAAACTAGAAAAGAAAAATGATGTACTAAAAACTTGTTTAATTATCACTTTATATGGTTTATTTGGGTTAAATCCCACACACAAATACCCACACACACACACACACACTCACACACACATACACTGAATGAAGTTGGCATGCCTAAATGCATTTGAAAAGGCTTCGTTTTCATTTGGGCATTATGAAAGCAAAGTTCTCTTTTTATATGGTTTATATGCAATGCCACAACAAAAAACCGAGCAAAAATAAATTTTCGTATGCTCTGTAAAATGTAATTAAAGCCTGGCATAGCAAGGGGCTTCCCCGCCACACAAATGATGCCATATAAACTACAAATAAGTACGAAGTAATTTCTATAGAGCCAAACTGCAGTGCGTTTGGATTACATTAAGTGTGGGCACGCTATCGTTGGCTTTATCTGTTGCTCCTCAGCTCCCTGCCTGCCACTCCCTATTCCCTATCCCTATTTTATGTACGGTTTGAGTTTTCCCCATTTCAAAAACCAACTAAAAATAATAAAAAAAAAATAGTATATATGTCAAGTGAGGAACTCGCACGCTCGCGTAATTAGGAAACTTGCCACGCACTTGACTCGCTTTTAGGCCAACAAACGGCTGAAGAGAGCGCGGGAGCGGAGAGCAGAGCGGGGGATTAGGTAAAGGCATCAACAAGCGCGCAAGTTGGCAGTAAGGCAGCACTGAGCAGTATGCTCAGCTAACTGGAAGAGGTGTTGGAGCATGTCCTAAGAATGTAAACTGGGTTAATGCGAGAAGACGTTGGAGTTTCTAAAAAAAATGCAGTGTGGTTTTGACTAAAATATAGGCCTGTTTTATACAGAAACAAGTTTGCAAAAATATACAAAAACCACTTAAATCTCTAAGAGATAAAGAAAACTTTTCAATGGATGATATACTTAAAATAATTTTTATTTTATAAGCCATAATGTTGCAAACAATTATTGTAATATAAATTTTTTTATTTTTGTTTAATAAACTTTTATTACAATTTTATTTAAATTTAATTATAATTTTCAAAAGCATTTTTTTATATATTTAATTTCCATTTATCGACAGTAGGCTATATAATTATGTTCGATCAGCAGTATATTATTTTATAGTTATATAACTATATTGGAATTTATACTTAATTAATATAGAATTATATATTTTGTATATAGTTTTTATTTTATAAGCAATAATGTTGCAAAAGTTTCTTGTTGTATGATAAATTGTTTTATTTTTGTTTAATAAACCTTTATTAATATTTAATTTAAATATAATTAAAGTTTTTAAACGAATTTTTGTTATATTTGTTGTTTTTATTTAGCGACTTTAAGAGTAGGCTATACTTATGTTCAATCG
>JAWNNJ010000184.1:0-22703 GCA_035045125.1 Hypselothyrea guttata
CGCTCGAAAGCCTACGAATACAAGAAAAGGGAAACAGAACTGTCAACCACAAAGAAGACATAGACAAGACGAACTTAATTTACGCGGCAACAATTACAGTAGAGAAAAGAAAGTAAACAGAGCAACACGGACGATGGACAAAAATAATTATATCAACCATATAATTATTCAATACAACTTGACACTATGGAAATAACCATTTAACTATTAAGAAAAAACTGTATGTATTTTTAAAGTTTGTTTGTATTTATTTGTGTGATAAATTTTGTTAATTTTAATAAAAACAGACTCCCTGAAGAAGGCATAAAATATGCCGAAACGCGTAGGAGGAAAATGAAAGAATAAACCAAATGTTATTCTTGTCATAGGACAAAACGGCCGTAATAACCCACCCAACAGAGGGAAAGCAACAACAATATTAAAATAAATTTAATAAATAATTAAAAGCTAAAACACATGGATTGGCAGTGATAGTGATAGCGATAGACTGAACATTTAAACACTTAAAACATTTGTGAACTATTGAATAACGTAAAATATTAATTAAAAGTGGACATAATAAAATGAAACGATGATTGTTAACAAATACACGTATGATGAGACAAATATATTAAAATATTTTAAGTAAAGTCATGCAAACATAAAAATGTGTTAAAATTTAATATTTAGAGGCACCAAGGGTGTAGCGCAGCAGCAACATGGGTAGATGCACATGATCAGGTGTTGCATCTACAAGGTCGGGTGGGTAAAGAAGGAGAGCAGTACATCTGGCTCTCCGATCAACCGGTTATTGATCATTTCTCGTCCGTCCGATTGACCATTTTGGTTTGATATCCGTTTTGTCGTCCTATACCTGTCTCGGTATTAATCTCGTAACATCATTAGCCCAGCCATACACACGACCAAGCCCATTTTCCCTGAGCTCAGCCGGCTCAATTGAGAGACAGGGTGTGTGGTTGCGGCAATGCAGACTTGGTCGTTACACATTTACAAACACAGTCAAAGGCACGTACACTAACCTACCCGCGTATGCAAGGCACACCACCCCCCCTCTGCCTTGTACGACAAATTGTCCGTTCCATATTTTCGCTGTTTCTTATCCAATCGAAATTCACAGGGTCAATAGAGAATGTCTTAAACTAGTTACGTACCAAATTATAGGTCAATAACTTCAAAACTGTGGCTGCAGTAGCTTTTTTCGGTTTGCCGTGGATGGTGGGGAGGTATCCTAAATCTAAAACAAACTCTTGCTGCTCGCGAAATAGGAGAATCTAAATCATAACTTCAATGTTTCTTGTCCGTTTGTAATGTAATTCACAACATCGACGGAGAAATCTATATGCTACGTACAAGAAGCCACGCCTCCTTCTGGGTGTTACACACATTTCCTCTTTGCACTAAACTAATAGACCTTTTTTACTTTTTTAAAGTAAAGGGTCTAAAAAGCGAAAAAAAAACAGTAAGGACGGAGCTACAGTCGGACGTAGCCGACTGTAAGAGACTAAGTACATTGTGTTTTCTTCGCTGTTTTTTATCCGATCGTAATGTAATTTACAGCATCGATGGAGATTGTCACAGACTACGTACATACCATATACTCAATCTTTAGCTTTAAAACTGAAGCTTTAAAACTACAAACTGTTGTTAAATTGGTTTTTCGGTTAGCGGAGAAATGAGAGGAGTTATCAAAAAACCAAAACAAACTTGGTCTGATTGCTGCATAGGAGAACCTAAATACCAAAACATAGTATTTCTAGATCTTATAGTCTGCAAGATCTAGGTGGCTTCTTTTTCTGATCTATCTTCGCTGTTTCTTTTTCGTTCGTAATGTAATTCACACATTGATGGATAATGCCATAGGCTGCGTACATGCCAAATTCCAAGTCTATAGCTTTTAAACTGTGGCTGTAGTGGCGCTGACATACATTTATAAGAAAATTGTCTGTTACATAACTTCGCTGTTTCTTGTCCGTTTGTAATGTAATTCAAAACATCGACGGATAATTCTGTAGGCTACGTACATGCAAAATTACAAGTCTGTAGCTTTATTATTGTGGCCACAGTGGCACATATACGCATTGTGAAAAAGATTGTCTCTTGCATGTCTTCGCTATTTCTAATTCAAATCATAAATAATCATATAACATCAGTGAAGAATACCATGGACTGCATACATAACAAATTACAAGTCCGTACCGCTATTATTGTGGATGCTGTGGCGCTTATTGTTTTCGAGATTTTTGAGATAGGTGTAGATTTTTGATGATTCGTGGATGAAGGAGGCGAGAGATCAAAAATCTGAAACAAACTCGTACTGCGTACGATAATAGAGAACCTGCATTCCAAAAAATTGTGTGTATATCTCTTTTAGTTGCTGAGATCTAGGTGTTCATACGGACAGACACACAGACGGACAGACGGACATGGCTATGTATATCACTAAGGACTCAATACATAGAGGCGTCAAACAGCCAAAAAAGTGGTTTCACAAAAATCTCGACGATCGCGTCCCGGCAACATGCAACCTGTGCAAGTCGAACACACAACCGAACAGCCGCCTTGAAAATGTATAGAAATGGTTGCGCCACTGTCAATTCTCAATGATGAGTCATCGATTGCTATTTTGATTTCTGTTTTCTGTTTGGATGCTGGGCATTAGCGCTCAGCGCACATTAAGAGTCGCGATGTTAATACCCTTTTTAATTTGCATATATTCCGCTGCCGCTAGAATTTAGCAATTGAATGAATAATAAATTGTTTTTAAGTAGCAGCCGCTCGAATTAGCTTCCGTTTTTATATTAATTAATTAATTATTTAATTACTGTAAAAATAGATATATAGCTGTAGAAAATGTACATATGTATGAAGTCCACCTACTGTAGAGGAGCAGCTAATTTCGCTTAGGCAACAGCGAAATACCTACGTGAAACATTTGGAAAACATTCGAGCTACAATTATTAAAAACAAAGACACTGCAACTGTAAGTGAATGCGAATGCCGGCTGCAAATTTTGGAATCGTACTTCAAACAAGCGAGCGTCCTGCAACAGCAAATCGAAAAGTTGGATTTTACGGATGTATCGCGATTCGAGCTTGAAGAAGCATTCGTTATGGCAAAATCGCCCTTATTGGATCGAATAAACGGAAGCAAGCTGCAAGTTCCATCGGAGTCAACCGCACTCAATGCCACACTTAGCAGCCTGGCCATAAACCAAAGCATGAATCGGCTACCAGCATTGAAACTTCCACAGTTTGATGGAAAATACGGAGACTACAAGCGGTTTATCTCTGCCTTTAATAGCCTTGTCCACGATGATCACTCCCTATCAGGAATCGATAAATTCAATTATTTATTGAGCTGTCTGTCTGGAAGTGCATTGAAGGTGATTCAATCTTTTGAAATTAGTGCAGAAAATTATCCTAAGGCTCTTAAACAACTTCGAGAACGTTATGATAAGAAGGTGCTGATATTTCTCGAACACATTAATAACATTTTTAATGTGCATCCAATTTCTCAATCAGATTCAACCTCTCTGCGTTCAATACTGGATACTGTGTCTGCATTACGAGAATCATTATATTCGTTGGGCAAGGAAAAGGAGATTTTAGATGCGATTTTAATTCACCATGTATTATCTAAGGTTGATGTGGATACAAAGCTGGCTTATGACTCAAGGCTGGACTATGAGAACTTTCCAACATGGGAAAAATGCTGCAGTATTTTGAACCGGCACTGCCAATTTCTAGAGAGTAGCGTACGGCATGTATTACCAGAGAAGCCGAAGGTTGTTAATGCTGCCCATAGTTCCAGAAAGACAAGCGGGTCTTACGTCAATGCTCAAGTTGCTGTTAGTTGTCCTCGATGCCAAAGCTCTGAACATAGTCTCGCCACATGCTCCCTATTCAATGATATACCTTTTGATAATCGGTTTAAACTTGTTAAACAATTATCGCTTTGTTTGAATTGCTTACGTAAGGGTCATATAGCTTCAAAATGTATTAGCGAATCTCGCTGTAGAGTTTGTCAGGGGCTACACCATACCAAATTGCACAAATACACAAGTACTGTGGACCCACAATCAAATCTACCTAGTACATCTGGCTCACCGAACGTGTCTCTCGTATGCCGCTCTACTAGTCGCGCACACCTTCCTACAGCAGTTGTGCTAATAAAAGATAAATACGGTATTTATCAACCAGCTCGAGCTTTGTTGGATTCTTGCTCAGAAGTCGATTTTATAACGGAAGAACTATCTAAACGATTACAGCTTAAATTGGAACGGTCATCTACTGAGATTTCAGGCATTGCAGATGTTAGAACAGCTCTCAAATTCGTTGTGACTGCTGCGCTTAAATCTCGTGTGTCGGAGTTTGCTTGGTCATCTGAATTAGCAGTGACTCGAGCCATATCTCTGAAGCAGCCTGACCATCAACTAGATACCACGAATTGGAACATTCCTGGAGACATCGAGTTTGCTGATCCACTGTTCTACAAGCCACAACACATTGACCTTCTCATCAGTGCTAAACATTTCTTCAAATTGTTGCTAGCTGAAAAGATTTCGTTGGGAGAAGGAAGACCATGTCTGCTGAATACCGAACTGGGCTGGATAGTGGGAGGTGAAGTTCAGCAAATTGTACAACCGCAATTAAGAACTTGCAATTTGGCAACTATTGATTTAGAACGGTCTTTGAACAGATTCTGGGAGTTGGAGGAAATTGACGACTCAAGCATAGGTAGCGCACAATCGAAGGATAATTTAGCCTGCGAAAATCACTTTGTGAACAATACTGTTGTTTTGAATTCAGGTCGTGTACAAGTTCGTCTACCCTTCAAACAACCTGCTACTTGCCTCGGAAATTCATTTGAAGTTGCTACACGTCGTTTTCGGATGCTTGAAACTCGCTTAAACAAGAATCCAGAACTTAAGGAGCAATACATCGCATTTATGGATGAATACAAATCCCTCGAACATATGAGCCTGGCTAGTGATATGGATCTATTGCAGCCTCATTATGTAATACCGTATCATTGTGTTCTTCGTCCGCAGAGTAAAACTACAAAACTTCGAGTAGTGTTTGATGCTTCTGCTAAAACTTCCACACAATTGTCGCTGAATGAAATTTTGTTTACAGGATCGAAGTTGCAACAAGATTTGGTTATCACACTATTGTCATTTCGACTACATCGCTATGCATTAACTGCGGACATTTCTAAGATGTATCGACAGTTTATAATACACCCTGAAGATCGCTGTTTTCAATTAATTGTATGGAGGAATAGTGATTCGGAGCCTTTGCAACTGTTCAAACTGAACACAGTAACTTATGGATTATCCTGCGCTCCATTTCTGGCAATACGAAGTCTACAGTACATCGCTGATTTATTTACGGAGAAATATCCAATAGGAGCAAGTATCCTGAAGGAGGACATGTACGTGGATGATGTTCTTACTGGCGCAGATACAGTTGCAGAGCTAGATACCAAGGTACAGGAACTGAATTCAATAATGGAGCGTGCAGGGCTGCAATTAGCTAAATGGAATTCAAATCATGAGAAGTGGAGAGCGGGTAGCGATTCGGTGACTATTAACACAGACGATCAAGATTTATCCAAGGCATTGGGAATCTCATGGAATCCTCGTAAGGATATCTTCTGCTTTAGATACGAGTTACCGGCTATACAAAATCTCACTCGTCGATCAATTGTCTCTGTAGTAGCTCGGATTTATGATCCACTTGGTATTCTGAGCCCCATTAAAATTCGTTGTAAAATTCTGGTTCAACAACTTTGCATTCAACGTTTAGGTTGGGATGATCCACTTACTCCTGCATTGTCAAACTGCTGGAGAGAAATTGAAAAGGACTTATCGCACTTAAGCAAGATTGAGATTCCGAGACATTTGAATTCGTTGCATGGAACACCAATAGAGATTCATGAATTTGCTGATGCGTCTCAACGAGCATATGGTTGCTGTTTATATTTGCGGACAAATCAGCGGACATCTTATCAAACTTCCCTAATCATCGCAAAATCAAAGGTAGCTCCTATCAAAGCAGTTTCTCTTCCTCGGCTGGAGTTATGTGCTGCTGTTTTATTGTGCAAGGCTTGGCATAAGATCAAACATCTTTTCGAAAACTTAAACCTTAAAATCATCTTTTGGACGGATTCCAGCATAGTTTTGCAATGGATCGAAATGCATTCTTCTACATTACAATGCTTCGTTGGAAATCGTATAGCTGAAATTCAGAGCAGATCAATTGGCATAACTTGGAAGCACGTCGCAAGCAAGGATAATGCAGCGGATATTGTTTCGCGCGGATGTAAGACTCTGGAATTATCTCAAACAATATGGTTTAATGGACCTAATTTTCTTTTAAGTCCAGAAACAAATTGGCCAAAACCCTTATTTGTAACAACAGTAGATAATCATTCACTTGAATTGCGTAAGTCAGTCGTATTGAAAAGTAGCAATTGTAGGCAGAACAGTAGTGAAACACTTGTAGATCATTTGATTAAATGCACTTCATTATATAATCGTTTAATGCGCACATTTTCGTACGTGCTGCGAGTATTTAATAACGTCAATGTAAATAAAAGGCTGTTGCCCAACGAAATTGAAGTTATTACTGCATTCGAATTGCATGAAGCGTTTTTAAGAATTGCGTTTCTAATTCAGCAAGATGTATACGCTACTGAGTTTGCAGCTCTGAAAGCTTCGAAATCGTTGAAGCCAGAGATGCAAAAATTAACGCCGTTCCTTCATCGTACTGAAACTCAGTCTGGAACTTTCGAATTGATCAGAGTTGGGGGAAGACTTTCAGAAGCTCCACTTGGCTTTGACACGAGATTTCCTATTTTGTTACCAAACGATTCTCCATTTGTCTGGCTGTATGCAAATCACTTGCATCGTAAGCATATGCATGCTGGAGCAAGGGCCCTTCTGGGAATAATCAGACTGAAATTATGGATACCTAATGCTCGATGCGTTCACTGCTTTCATTACAAGCCAAGACTCGCACATCAGATCATGGGATCTCTTCCGGCTGATCGTCTACTTGGAGCTCGTCCCTTTCTTGTAACCGGCGTGGATCTGTGCGGTCCATTTCATACTACACATCGCATGCGTGGAAAGGCCCTCTACAAAACTTATGTCGCACTCTTCGTCTGCTTCGCTTCGAAGGCGGTGCATGCAGAGCTATTGTCGGATTTAGCTGCAAATACATTCCTCCTTGGCTTAAGACGTTTCGTGGCTCGACGTGGAATACCTCAGCGGTTGTATTGTGATAATGCAACAAACTTTGTCGGCGCTAAATCACAATTGGATGGCTTTAAGGATGAGATGAGCGAGTACTGCACATCAATTGGCTGTGAATTTGTTTTTATACCGCCCCGCGCGCCACACTTTGGAGGCCTTTGGGAGGCAGCGGTAAAATCTATGAAAACTCTGTTGGTCAAAACTGCGGCTATGGCGAATTTAACTTTCGAAGAGCTGCTCACTGTGGTTTTAGAGGCTGAAGCTATTCTAAATTCGCGCCCACTCACTGCAATGACTGAAGACCCCAATGATGGAGAGGCTCTCACACCTGCACACCTGCTAATTGGAACCTCGCTGCAGGCACTTCCAGATCGAGCATTGGCAGAGAAATCATCAACATTGAACCAATATCAACGGATAACCTATGTGAAGCAGCGACTGTGGGACCTATGGCGAAGAGATTATCTTCATGAATTGCAACTTCGCTCAAAATGGCTAAAGGGCGAACCTAATATTTCAGTTGGTCAACTTGTTTTAATTCATGAGGACAATCTTCCACCACAGCAATGGCAATTGGCACGAGTCAGCGCAATCATCACTGGATCTGATGGCAAGGTGCGAGTCGTCGATTTGAAAACTACCAAGGGCAGTCTTCGAAGACCAATACACAAATTAGCTCCACTACCCATAGAATCATAACTTGAAAACGATCTTTCAACGGGCGGAGTGTTTGGTTAACGAATTAATTATTATTATTTTGCATTTACTATATTTCATATTTATTTATTGCTATTGTTAAATTATATTATTAGTCGAATTAATGTTAAAATGTAATTGATGGAATACCGCCACTGTTAAAATCAACTACTTTATGTAAACTATCGATAACTTGATGCCTTTTTGAGTAACAGCTGCTTACATATAAAATACCATCACAATTGTACATAAACGATCGATTTGAATTGAAGACATTAAAAACGCAACATAGAAGCAAAACGGAATAAAGAGAACTACTAACACGGCAATAAGGTTCTTTTTATAATTCATTAATTTGAATCTCAACAATAATATTATATACATTTATATTATATATTTATTAATCGTTAGCGGATTCGAGCGGCGAAATAATATAAATAAAATATTTTTATTCAACATAGAATGTTGGTATTCGGAATATAAATTAAATTTGATTCAAAATATATTTTAAACAGAATACTGTGCCTTCAAGGCTGATCTTTGGTACAGGGTATACGACAGTCGGGCTTGCCCGACACAGGGTAGAAAAATATTGTAAATTGCATATCTTTGCTGGTTATATATTAAATTATAATTTAATTTAAAGCATCAGTGGAGAATGCAATAGATCACGTACATGCCAAATTACAAGTTTGTAGGGAGATGAGCTGAGTCGATTTAGCGATGTCCGTCTGTCTGTCCGTCTGGATGAACGCTGAGATTTCGGAAACTACAAAAGCTAGAACAGCCGTATTGGTGGCTATCGGTAGATTTATTCAATACGCAGATCAAGTTTATTTCAAATCGTTGATGCCACGCCCCCTTTACGCCCAAAAATCAATAAAACACACACAACCTCGTGTTTTTTACCATAAAAAGTTGAATAACAAGCGTAATATTGAACATAGAAGGTTGTTATTTGGAACTTAAGCTCTCTTGTATTATATTTAACTATCCTGAAAAGCGCAGTGAAATCGGTTAAGAAACACAGGAGATATAAGCATCACAATAGTTGAACTTAAAAGTTCAAAAACAAGCGTAATATTAAACATAGAATGTTGTTATTTGGTATATATACTCTATTCTATTATATTTAACTATGCTGAAAAGCGCATTAAAATCGGTTAATAAACAAAGTAGATATAAGCTACGCAATTGGTAGCGCAGCCCAGCAGCGCAGCGCAGCTGGCTCACGTTAAAAGAAGTACTGCTAATACGCTTAGTGTGACAGTTTTATAAAATTGTATATAAAATAAAGGCCCCGTCCGACTGATCTGCCCCGTCCGGCTGATCTGCCTCGTCCTAATTTTTTTATACTAAACAAATTCGCGCCCGGAATTCCTCTGACTACGCCCCAAAAATGTGTCTGACTGTTATATTTGAGTTTTTCTATCAACCAGTCAGTTAATCAGTCAATGGTCGTCACCAATAGATTCATATGCTATGAGATACAGGGTATTCTGCAGTCGGGCGCGTAGCCCGTAGCTTACAGTATATATAGCAATTTATTACCTATACTTTCCAAACCTAGTGCATTAGCCTTAGAATGTTTATTGTAACGTTTCCGAGTGCATGTTTCATCCGTGTTCTTCCACCACTTGTCGTATAACATTTGTATATCTCCTTTTTCCTGTAATTCCAATATGGCTAGTGATATTTTGTCCCTCCAAGGCGAGCCCTTGGGTGTAGCGATGCCATATCCTTAACAAGTGCAAATTTTAATACAAGAATTTTTCTTAACACTAATTTTTACCTTTCGTATCTAGTAATCCACCAATTTGGGTCAAGTTGCAGTCTCGTTGAACTGTATAATCAAGCATTGTGGACTCCATTAAAAAGGCATAGTTTCCTTCGTTTACACGTTTTATACCGTCCTCGTAGGTGGATGTAAAAGTGGATGGTCTCTTATTATCCATAATTCTCCACATTTTTTTATATGTTTCAATCATTGAATCCTATTATTAACAATTTAATAGGGTGCCCCTAGATTTTAAGAATCGGTCTACCACTTACCCTAAAAAATGTCATCGTAGATCCACTCTCTAAAGTTCCGTAAGATATTTCTGTCTGACTTGCCAGATCTTCAGCATTTTCAATTGGATTTATCATTCGCTCAACAGTCAGAAATGCCGCCAAATTAGCGGTATATGAGGCAACTATAATTAATGAAAAAAAACCCCAAGTACTGCTTACAATTCGAGTAGACACAGCTCTTGGATAAATGTCCGATGTCTGTTGCATAAGCGTTCCAATAGTGAACCAAAAGCTATCTGCAAGCGAAAATTGATTGTGTATCGTTATATGCTCCAAATCGCATGGATGAATATTTTGCCATTCTATTGGAGACAATTTTCCAACTAGATATATTGTAAGTGATACTAGAAAATAAGCAGCTAAAACATAAATCCAAATTTCAATCGCCAAAGGGTTCATAAATGAAAATAATCTAGTTGGCTCTGCAGCTGGCACCTATAAGTTTTTAATATTCAGTATCAATATACATAGCTCGAAATCAGAGTAATTATTAATTTACCTTGAATAGAATACTAATACCTAGATTCATAAAAGGTTTAGTAAAATCTATTACACTCTCTCTGGCATATGTAATCGTCATAGAACCCACAGCCAAATCTGCTTTCTATAATATATTTGAAATAAATATATAATTATTAGATATGTATATTGGATTTAATACATACATATTTCATTAGCTGAGCTACCATCCCATTCCATTGCCCCGTTTCCGGATCTTTAGCACCATACTTTCTATCAGGAACAAGATCCAATATATAATCAAATCCCACCTCGTGTGATATTGTTTCCAAAATATCTACACAAAACCCATAAAAACGTTCATTTCCTGTATAGTTTTTACCATAACGCATCATAACATATGGAGTTTCCTGAAAAAATAAAAAATAAAACCCCAGTATTAAAAATCTCGCAGGCTCTGCACGCTCGACCTGACAGTCGGGCAAGCCCGTCTGTCTTATACCCTGTTCGACAGCTCGCGATGCGCGCTCTCACATACAATATAAGAATTATAAATTGTTTATATATATACATATATATATATTAAGAAATTTATTTAAATTACTTAAATTTGTTGAAAATATTTTAAATATAATTCAACTTCTCAGCTCGTCTTATATTCAATAAATTCACTTTATATAAAATCCAAATTAGCAACTCATCACATTGATTTGTCATTTAACGTAATAACTAATAGCTTAACAACACTCTTATTTACATTTATACATCCGGTAAATAGACTCAATTTCTCCTTTCTTGATTTCAATCCGAAATGTGGCTTGAAAAATTCTAGAAAGTTTTTTACTTGATATTTCCTGATTTAAGTATCTGGCTTACATTTGAAAACAAGAAATATATTTCTTGTTTCAAGTCAAAAATACTTGAATTAAGCGGCATCTTGCTTAACTCAAGAAAAAACAAACTAAGCCGAAAACTTTCTTAGTTTCTTGTTGCCATGACGACAAGAGCAGTGCAGCAATATGTAATGAACAACTATTGGTTGGCAGCGTTCTTTTCTCTCGCTAACCCCCATCTGGATGGACGTAGGGCTGCCGCCGTATTACCAAAAGGCATGGTTCAATTTAATCTTCAAATTAAATTGCCATCCTTGGTACAAATACGCGCTTTTCGACCTTGTCGCAACCCTTGCGAATTGAATTTTGCCGCAGCAAAGTTCTGCAAGTAAGTTTTATTAAAAACCAAACAAATAATAATTTAAATTTTTTTTGCAAGTGTTCGATCTAAACCCCAAATGACATTTTTCAGCATTTCTAGTAGTAATACTACTATTGCTTTTTGCTTTTGGGCAAATTGCCTAGTTGTTCGCAGGAGCGGCAACGAAAAAATGCCCATAAGAGCACCCATGTCCGTTAAGCAGAACACTAGGAGCACCCACTGTCCATAGGAGCACCCCCACGTGTCCATAGGAGCACCCCCTGTGAAAAATAAAATGAACTAAAAGTAGTGATAGTGCAGTGCTTAGTGTAACAAATTAAAAACCCAAAAACGAAACAAACGTGCAGTAAAAACATAATACATACAGTGGTTAAAATTAACAAAAAAATCATAGCTAAAAATTACGTTAACAGCACATACAAAACGTACAGTGGTTACAATACCATAATCACATGTTTACAATTTCATTTAGTGCACGTACATAAAACGTACAGTGGTTAAAATACGACACTTAAATGCTAAAATTACGTTAACTGCACATACATAAAGCGCACAGTGGTTAAAATACAATAATCACATGTTTAAAAACGCTTGTTGCACACAGACAATATTACAAGTATTAAAAGTGTACAGTCACACTAACGTACAGTGGTCAAAATACAAAAATCACATGCACATACAAAATTATACATATTAAAAGCATACAAAGCACACAATGTATAGTGGTGTAAAAACTAATTGTATAAAAATCGTTAATAAAAGTTAACATTAAAAAGTTAATTAAAATACATGAATAATAAAATAAATAAATTCTAAAATAAATAATGAAATATTTTAATAAATTAATTAAAAAATTTATTTCTATTCTTTTTGCCTACAAAATTTCAAAGTTCAAATTTTTTTAGTACAAATTATTAAAATACAGTTTAAAATATATTGTCTTGCACAACTACTTACATTTACACATTAAAACTTACAAACCTACAACATATGGTAAAAGTGTTAAAAATTAATAAAACAACAAACAAAATACAAAACCATCGTCGACTATGGAGGCCTTCATCGTTGCAGAATAGATGGGTAAGTCCAAACACAAACGTTACCATAACATTAAAGAAGGACAGCAAAGACAAAGCAAAGACTGATAAGCACAATTAAGTTTTTTAACAGTGCGGCCACTTATCAAGCTAAGCTTTGAGTTTGTTATCTGATCTGTTATCTTTGATTTGCTATATTTTTGATATTCTCTGTCTTTGATTTTCTATATTTTTTATGATCTCTTTCGTTGCATTTGTTTTTGCAAGTAAAATCTTTCTTTGGCAATTCTTTTCTCGCTTGCATTTATGCTTGCGTAACATAACGTAAACTAAAGTAACGTAAAGTAAAATAAAGTAAAGTAAAATACTTACAGTAAAGTAAAAATAAAATGAACAAATAAAGTAAAAGACAATAGAATTCAATAAATTATTAAAGTAAAGTACAGCGATCAAATTTTGTTTATTTAACAATTTACAAATAACTTTCCATGCAAAATATAAAAATAGTTAAAATTATACAAAACTATAAAATGCTAAATAAATATAAATTAAAATACAATGTATAAAATAACATTCCAAACATAAAATACATACACTGAAAACATTTAGTTCCACAATTACCACTATATACGATACTCTGCAATTTTACACTACAAATTTAGTACAGTAATATACTACACTGTAAAATACTAAAACATTACTACATGCACAATATTAGTACAGTAAAACCACAATATAATACTCTGTACAAATATGCACAATACTAGCACATTCAAGCAACAAAATACTACACTGTGAGAAAATGCACAATACTAGCACATTTAAACAACACTATATTACACTGCAAGAAACAATTTAGTACAGTAATATACTACACTGTAAAATACTAATACATTACCTCATGCACAATGTTAGTACAGTAAACCCACACTATACTACACTGAGAGAAACATTACAAATTTTAGTACAGTAAGACAAAATGTACAACACTGCGAGAAACAGCACAATTTTAGTTAATTAAAATAACAAAAACTACACTAAGAAAAATTTTGTTAAAAATTTAGTAATAAAATTTAAATTAGTGTACAAATACTACATATTAAAAACCTACACTGAAAATTATTTTCTAGTTAAAAATACAGCAGTTGTTTACGCTCGGCGTGTGCAGACGTGTTTTTCATTGCGCTCCGCGGAAAAAATTAATTATTGTAGTGAAAATAAATAATTAAATAACAATTATTATATAGGCGAAAAGACGCTTCGTGTGATGAAAAGTCGCACTAAATTATTTGTTTGTGTGGTTTAAATTGCACATTTAAATAGTTACCTAAAATAATTAAAACTTATCACCAATAAACCAAATAATAGTGATGAGCTCAAAAGAGAGCCAAGCCCAGCGCCAACGTCAGCAAGACGAGCGTCGGCTCGCTCTCCAGAAAAGTAACGCATACTTTTCTTTTAGCTACAAACCAATCCAAGAGAATACTGCAAACGTCGAACAAACTCGGTCAATAACTCCAACGCCGACCACCAACCTCAAGCCCGCCGCAGACGAGAGGGCACGCTCTTGCTCTCCGTCACTTATGCCCACGACCCAAAGCTCTGTCAGCGAAAAATGCGCTTTCCCTGCTTCGCACTCCACCCAGCAATATTTCCATATGGCGACGGTCACTAGCACAGTGACGTCACTAACAACGTCAACGGCACTTACAACAACAACCGCAACGGTATCAGCTTTAAGCACGACACCAGCGACTGTAACCACCGGTTTTGCGGAATCAGCAGCAAAAACTCCAACACTGACCAGCTCAACAACACAAAGCGCATCAAAGCAACGCTCGACAATACAGACTGGTATGGATCGCTACGTTCAAATAAAACGTAAGCTAAGCCCACACAACTCGAAATCTGGCAACGAATCGAAAATAAACAGAAGTAATCCAAAGGAACCGAACCTGGGACAACCTACTGATGGCAATAGATATGCAATTCTTGCAGATCAGTCTGACGAGACGCCGGATTCCTTAAATGCTGCAGAAAACCAAAGAAAGCCAAAGCCTCCCCCAATCTTCATTCGTGAAAAAAGCTGTAATGCGCTCGTAAATACAGTAGTTGGACTTATCGGAAAAGATAACTTTCACATTATTCCCCAAACTAAGGGAAATATTTATGAAACGAAAGTCCAAGTTAAGACGGAAGAAAATTATAGAGTACTTACCAAGTACCTCAGCGACAACAATAGAAAATACTACACGTACCAACTAAAAAGCGGCAAAGGCCTTCAAGTTGTATTAAAGGGCATAGAACCAGACGTAACTCCTGCTGAAGTTAAAGAGGCACTAAAAGATAAAGGATTCTTTGCAAAATCAGTCACAAACATCATAAACAAAGACAGGAAGCCACAACCGCTGAGAAGACAGGAAGTACATCCCATTTACAAATTACAACTTCTGCTACATCGAAGAATTACTGTAGAAGAGCCACATAAGCGTAATGGCCCGGTACAGTGTACCAACTGTCAAGAATACGGGCACACAAAATCATATTGTACGCTTCGCTCTGTATGTGTAGTCTGTGGGGATCTGCACAGCTCTGCAAACTGTCCGTCAAATAGAGAGGATCCCAACACCAAAAAGTGTGGTAACTGCGGAGGTAATCACACAGCAAACTACAGAGGATGTCCAGTATACAAGGATCTAAAAAGTCGGATCCATCAAAAAGTGTCTTCGGCGCGTTCCCATAACCCACAATTGTTTACCTCAAAATCCAACCCAAATGTCCTCTTCTCAGCCGCAACCAGACCGGCCTTTAGCACTGCCAGCATCAACAAAAACGTAAGCTTTGCAAGCGCTTTAAAATCGGGCCTGGCAGCCCCAGTCTCTACTAACACGCTAACAATTGCTCGAGAGCAGAATACGCCACAAAAACCAGCAGAGAATTCTGAAAGCAAAATAGAAGCAATGATATACAATCTGCAAAAAAGTATAATGGATTTTATGTCATTTATGCAGTCAACAATGCAAGAGCTAATGCGTAATCAAAATATGTTGATACAAATGCTTGTATCGCAAAATCAATCCAAATAATCAATGGCTTCCCTACGCATAGGCCTGTGGAACGCCAACGGCGTTTCACGGCATAAACTTGAGCTAGCTCAATTTATTAATGACAACCATATCGACGTAATGCTGATAACAGAAACTCACCTTACTAACAAGTATAATTTTCAAATAAGAGGCTACTTGTTCTACAGCACTAACCATCCTGATGGAAAAGCACATGGGGGTACTGGAATTCTGATCAGAAATCGTATTAAACACCACTTCCACAACGAGCTTGCCGCTAACTACCTACAATCCACATCTATAAGTATTCAACTAAATCACAGCAATTTAACTGTCGCCGCTATATATTGCCCTCCCCGTTTCACAATATCTGAAGCTCAATTCATGGATTACTTCGACTCACTAGGGGAACACTTCATAGCAGCAGGGGATTATAATGCCAAGCACACGCACTGGGGATCTCGTCTTGTAAATCCAAAAGGAAAACAACTTTACAACGCTATCATAAAACCAAGCAACAAGCTCGACTATGCATCTCCGGCTTCTCCCACATATTGGCCAACAGACCCCAAAAAATTACCTGACTTAATTGTCTTTGGCATTACGAAAAATATTCCACGCAATCTGATAAGCACTGAAACCTTCTCGGACGTAACCGACTGTAGCAGACCCTTTACTTTACTACTACTACTACTATATGAACATACAAACACAATAAGAGGCACACATACTGAGCTACCCGCATATGCAAGGCACACCACCCCCCCTCTGCCAATTGTCTGTGGCATATGTGGCATATGTCTGTGGCATATGTTCGCTGTTTCTTATCCGATCGAAACAAAATTCACAGCGTCGATAGAGAATGTCATAAGCTAGTTACGTACCAAATTACAAGTCAATACCTTTAAAGCTGTGGCAGCAGTAGCTTTTTGTGGTTTGCGGGGAAATGGGGGGAGGTATCCAAAATCTAAAACAAACTCGTGCTGCTTACGAAATAGGGGAACCTAAATCTCGAATATGGTGTCTCTAGCTCTTATAGATGCTGAGATCTAGGTGTTCATACAGACGGACAGACAGACAGACAGACGGACAGACGGACAGACGGACAGACGGACAGACAGACAGACGGACAGACGGACAGACGGACATGGCTATATCGACTCGGCTTGTCGACCTGATCAAGAATATATATACTTTGTGGGGTCTGCCACGCCTCCTTCTGGGTGTTACACACATTTCCTCTTTGCACTAAACTAATAGACCCTTTTTACTTTTTTAAAGTAAAGGGTCTAATAAATACCAAAAAATGGTATTTCTAACTCTTATAGTTTGCGAGATCTAGGCGGCTTCTCTGTCTGCGCTATCTTCGCTGTTTCTTTACCGTTCGTAATGTAATTCACAGCATTGATGGATAATGCCATAGGCTACGTACATACCAAATCCCAAGTTTGTAGCTTTTAAATTGTGGCTGTTGTGGCACTTACATACATTAATAAACAAATTGTTTGTTACATAACTTCGCTGTTTCTTGTCCGTTTGTAATGTAAATTGCAAGTCTCTAGGTTTTATATTGTGGCTGCAGTGGCACATGCACGCATTTTGGAAAAAATTGTTTTTGGCATATCTTCGCTATTTCTAATTTAAATCAAAAATAAGTTATAACATCGGTGGAGAATACCATAGACTACGTTCATGCCAAATTACAAGTCTGTAGCGTTGTTATTGTGGCTGCTGTGGCGCTTTTAGTTTTTGAAATTTTTGAGGTAGGTGTAGTGTTTTGATAATTCGCGCAGGAAGGAGGCGAAATATTAAACATCTAAAGCAAACTTGATCTGCGTAAGACATCGGACAACCTGAATTCCGAAAAGCGGCGACTCTAGCTCTTTTAGTTGCTAAGATCTAGGTGTTCATACGGACACCAGACAGACGGACAGACGGACATGGCTATATCAACTCAGCTCGTCGTCCTGAGTCAGAATATATATAGTTAGTGGGATCTACCACGCTTCCTTCTGCCTGTTACACACAGCTGTCATTTGCACTAAATTAATAGACCCTTTTACTTTTTTAAAGTACAGGGTCTAAAAATCACATGCTAAAAATTACGTTAACAGCACATACAAAACGTACAGTGGTTACAATACCATAATCACATGTTTAAAATTTCATTTAGTGCACGTACATAAAACGTACAGTGGTTAAAATACGACACTTAAATGCTAAAATTACGTTAACTGCACATACATAAAGCGCACAGTGGTTAAAATACAATAATCACATGTTTAAAAACGCTTGTTGCACACAGACAATATTACAAGTATTAAAAGTGTACAGTCACACTAACGTACAGTGGTCAAAATACAAAAATCACATGCACATACAAAATTATACATATTAAAAGCATACAAAGCACACAATGTATAGTGGTGTAAAAACTAATTGTATAAAAATCGTTAATAAAAGTTAACATTAAAAAGTTAATTAAAATACATGAATAATAAAATAAATAAATTCTAAAATAAATAATAAAATATTTTAATAAATTAATTAAAAAATTTATTTCTATTCTTTTTGCCTACAAAATTTCAAAGTTCAAATTTTTTTAGTACAAATTATTAAAATACAGTTTAAAATATATTGTCTTGCACAACTACTTACATTTACACATTAAAACTTATAAATCTACAACATATGGTAAAAGTGTTAAAAATTAATAAAACAAACAAAATACAAAACCATCGTCGACTATGGAGGCCTTCATCGTTGCAGAATAGATGGGTAAGTCCAAACACAAACGTTACCATAACATTAAAGAAGGACAGCAAAGACAAAGCAAAGACTGATAAGCACAATTAAGTTTTTTAACAGTGCGGCCACTTATCAAGCTAAGCTTTGAGTTTGTTATCTGATCTGTTATCTTTGATTTGCTATATTTTTGATATTCTCTGTCTTTGATTTTCTATATTTTTTATGATCTCTTTCGTTGCATTTGTTTTTGCAAGTAAAATCTTTCTTTGGCAATTCTTTTCTCGCTTGCATTTATGCTTGCGTAACATAACGTAAACTAAAGTAACGTAAAGTAAAATAAAGTAAAGTAAAATACTTACAGTAAAGTAAAAATAAAATGAACAAATAAAGTAAAAGACAATAGAATTCAATAAATTATTAAAGTAAAGTACAGCGATCAAATTTTGTTTATTTAATAATTTACAAATAACTTTCCATGCAAAATATAAAAATAGTTAAAATTATAAAAAACTATAAAATGCTAAATAAATATAAATTAAAATACAATGTATAAAATAACATTCCAAACATAATAAAATACATACACTGAAAACATTTAATTCCACAATTACCACTATATACGATACTCTGCAATTTTACACTACAAATTTAGTACAGTAATATACTACACTGTAAAATACTAAAACATTACTACATGCACAATATTAGTACAGTAAAACCACAATATAATACTCTGTACAAATATGCACAATACTAGCACATTCAAGCAACAAAATACTACACTGTGAGAAAATGCACAATACTAGCACATTTAAACAACAGTATATTACACTGCAAGAAACAATTTAGTACAGTAATATACTACACTGTAAAATACTAATACATTACCTCATGCACAATGTTAGTACAGTAAACCCACACTATACTACACTGAGAGAAACACTACAAATTTTAGTACAGTAAGACAAAATGTACAACACTGCGAGAAACAGCACAATTTTAATTAATTAAAATAACAAAAACTACACTAAGAAAAATTTTGTTAAAAATTTAGTAATAAAATTTAATATAGTGTACAAATACTACATATTAAAAACCTACACTGAAAATTATTTTCTAGTTAAAAATACTTAACTAATGAAAAATAAAATTTACTTAAACATGCAATTAAATAAAAGTAAAGATAAAGTATTCTGTAAAGGTAAAACTAATTTTTCTTGAAGTTTAAATGAAAATGTTAGCGAGTAAAATAAAGAGTTTTATAATGATTTCCTAAACAATTTTTGATTTTCCTTTTGTGCGAGTGGTGAATAATTAGGGTGGATTAAATGCTATTGGGATTTCGCGAACCGCCAAGGCGAAATCATAGGTAGGGTGGGTATAGAGGCGACCTACTACTTGGTGTAGTAGATGAATGTAGAGCTACTATTGTCCCTTTTTCCTCTTTTTCCTTGACATTCTTCTTTTCTTTCGCTTTTCTTGTTTTTCAATCTTTTCTATCTCTATCTCTATGCTGTCCTCTCTTCTCTAAAAACTTGGCAAGGGATTCTTTCTTTTAAAATTATGGAAGTATGGCGATTAGGATATACTATATCGAACGAACCCCCCCACAGGCTGTTTTTGCTAGCTGTATAACAATTAATAGAATCCCAACTGATATCATATTCGAATTCTAGGGTATACCATCTAACCCGCTCTGTCCGTTACAAATATATTGTCTATGCCTGTTTCACAAAATTTTGTTTGTTTACATACGTTACCATGACGACAAGAGCAGTTCACCAATATAAAATATAGGCCTGTTTTACAAAATTTGGTTTGTTTTGCAATGACGACAAGAGCAAAAAAAAAAAATTGAAATTTTTTTATTATTTTAGTTAAAGTCAAATAACGATTGAATTAAGAAAAAACAGGATTGGTTCAAGAAACATCAGGATAGATTTAAGTAAAAATAAAGTTTCATTCAAGACAAAAAAAGGTTTAAATCAATCCCGAATATTCCTAACTATCCAAAACTTACTTAAAATCAAGTTATTCTAGATTTAATGTCATCTAAATACAGTCGATAGTGTAAAAGTTTCAAGAAAAGTTACATTTTAAATATTGTTTAAAAATTAATAAGTAGATCTGGGGATGAAAATAAAAAAAAGTAAAATGAAATAAAATAGGCCCAGCATTTGCTGCATGGATGAGGGAAAACCCATAAAAACCCTATCAGGCCGGAATTAGTGGTTAAGTGGTTAGTCTGTGGTACTAATTACGTTGTATTAAAAAGTTTAAAATAGAAGATTTAATAGTGGAAATGTGAGATTCCGAATCAAATACTTGATAGAGATGAATATAATCAGTACAGAGTAATCGGAAAGGTTCATGCAGAGAATAGTTAGTACTACAAAAGTTTAAAGCCAGTGGAGTAAAATAACGGGTAGGACGCTGCGGTATGGATAAACTAATTCGGCCCAATAAAGTGGGTGAATCAATTTCTCCACGCAGCAACCTAACCACAAATACAACATTCAACATGGTACGGCGATTAGTAAGTGAGACAAGATTAATTAAGAGAAGTCTACTACTATAGGGAGGTAAATCAATACCCGAAACCCAGTTAAGTTGTGAGGGCGCGCCTTTTTGATTAGCAGAGCAGAGAAAACTCAAGACGCACTTTTGCGCAGAGTTAACAGAGATAACGCAAAATCGCATTTTTGCGCAAGTTAACAGAAATACCACGATCGGTATGTTTGCAACTCTGTGCTCTCTCTGCCAATCAGGCTCTTCGCTCTCTCTGGTACTCGCTCTCTCTCTTTGACGCGCTGTCAGAAATTTTCGCAAGACATTTCCGGCTAGAGAGGCAAACCGTGCAGAGCACATTCTAAGGAGGATTTTGATATTGAAAAGTTTAGTTACCGTGCATACAGTGCGTTCTTGATAGACACAAAAGCTGGTGAGTTAATGTGAATTCAGTTTTGGGCATTAGCTAATGTTGGTCACCCCCCCTCTCAGCTACATCGGGTCACGGCCAATTGGCGCATACCAGACGGCGAGCGATTCGCCGCACTCGTGCCTGTGCACCTCATATCGCCGCGCTGCCTGCAGCACAGCAGTTCTCGCAGCACAGCAATTCTTGCAGCACATCGCAGCAATCGTGCTGCCGCACTCGTGCCTGCGAACCTCGTGCCTGGCGGACCTAGTGCCCACAGCACATCGTGTCTGCAGCTCGCCGTGCATCGTTCCTGCCGTACTTCGTGCTTGCAGCACAGCAGTCTGTCTATTGTGTCTGCCGCACACGTGCCTACGCTTGCTTTTCATCAAGCCTGCTCGCAACGTGCCTCGTGCTTGCAGCACATCAAGCAGCTCGCCGCATCACGTGCCTGCCGCACATCAGTCTGCAGCACAGCAACTCGCCGCCCATCGTTTTCGCCGCACTCGTGCCTGCCGCACTCGTGCCTGCCGCACTCGTGCCTGCCGCATCACGTGCCTGTCGCACATTGAGCCTGCTTCGTCTTCCAGCGCTTTTATATAGTGTCTGAGTTTCGCATTGTATGCAAACTCACGCACACACACACAGACACACATACACTCTGCCAGCTAACACCTTTTTTATTATTTTATTATTTTTCCATATTTTTCATTCCCTTTATTTTCATTTTTGCCTTTATTTCTACTATTATTTAGTTTTTTTATTTTATTTTATTCGAATTTAGTTCCTTTTTTCCTTCCAACCTTTTTATTTTTATTACTACTACGATTTCATTTTCTTATTTCATATTACTTCACTAACGCACACATTACACACACACATTACACACACACATTCATTTAAACAATTTGTTGTACAATTAATAAAAACATATTACAACTAGAATAAAATGTTGCAGGGCATAAGTCGTAATGTAGGGTAAATTTTATTATAGGGCATTAGTTATTTAACATTGGCATGTGTTTGTTGTTTGTTTGGCCACAATTGTTATTATTTATCCCTTTTTGCGATACGTCGGGGCCCCAATGGATCGTGGGTAAGTGGACAAACTAAACATTTTAAAACATTATTGCCAATGCCAGTTAATTTGGCAAAATTAAATTTAGTTTAATTGCATACATATATGAATATATATATAAATATATGTGCATTGACATACGCACATATACACGCAT
>JAWNNJ010000185.1:0-71570 GCA_035045125.1 Hypselothyrea guttata
CGATTTCGTTCTGAAGAAAACAGCGCTTCTCTTGTTTGCATTTTATGTCATTGTCTCTTAGAATCTGTTCTAGACGACTCATGTGTTCTTCAATTGTTGATGCTGAGATGATGATATCATCCAAGTAATTTCCACAGCCTTCTATACCACTAAGAAGATGCTCAAGATATCGCTGAAAAATAACTGGAGCGCTAGTTATTCCATATGGGAGACGTTGATATTAGAATAGACCCTGCGGCGTGTTCACTGGTATTCTCTATCGATGCTGTGAACTTTGTTTCGATCGAAACAGCAAACATATGCCACAGACAACTTGCCGCACTATGCAGAGGGGGGTGGTGTGCCTTGCAAACGCGCGTAGCTTAGTGTGGGTGCTTTTGATTGTGTTTGTAAATGTATAAAGTTAATGTAAAGGGTCTCCTACTGTCGGTAACGTGCCTCCGGTCGACTGATCTGCCCTGTCCATATATTTATTTTTATACCCTGTACCCATTGAAAAATGGGAAATGCAGGGTTAACTTTGTTAGGATGTATGTAACAGGCAGAAGGAGGCGTGGTAGACCCCACAAAGTATATATCGCTCGTTTACCAGAAGAGTGTCATAACTCAAAAAAGTGCGTTTCGAGATAAACGCGTTTAAAGTTTTTAAGCGCCGTGTATCTCCATACAAGGTGGAGCGACATAGTCTCTTCTCACGCTGTGTGTATTGAAGATAGGATAATGAAATTTTGACACAAGATAGATTAATATCTGTAAGATCCGCACGCTGTACGCTTTATTAGATATATATTTATATAATCCACTTAGTACTGCTCACTGCTGTAGCTCAACTAGAACTAACTTTATATTCGAACTGCCTGGAACCTCTGAACATTGTGTGACGTATATTTCACAGGTTCCTACATTCCTCCTTTTTTATCGCTATTAGAAATTCACCCTAAATAGCTTTCTTCAAGTATGACACGTGTCTTGTTAGAGTTCTTGTACCGTTTGACACCTCGACGATATATGGTTCAACAGTTCTAGTCCATTCTCTCTCACCAGTCCATTCTCTCTCACCCCTTTTATTTTCGACAGCAGTTTCCTTTGTTTTCTTTCACGAATAATGTTTTTATCCTCATCTTCAGCACTTTTTTTTTAGCAATCTCAGTAATTGTTAGGCATATTAATTTAAATGACAAGACAGTCATTTGTATGGGAGTCTCTAATCAATTACAATACTAGACCAACATTCGTTGCTTGGACGTGGGGAAACCCATAAAGAAAAGAACCGCTATCGGTGTCTCAATACCATCAGGCTGAATGTGCGACAGGACAGCGCCAATACCAAACCATGGTGCACCTGCAAGTAGTAGCATTTCGTTGAATTGTACCAGTTCTGTATCGGTGATTATGTGTGCTTTTAGTGCATTAAAAGCTTGTTGCTGTTCAAAACCTCATTTGAAAAATTCTCGTAACCTGTTAAGCGGTGCTGCAACATGTGAATACATAGGAATGTAATTACAATAGTAATTTACTTTACCCATAAAAGCTTCTAATTGCTGATTATTGGTGGGCGGCTTCAGATTCTGTACGGCTTGCAACCCGGATACATCTGGAAGTATTCTTTTACCCAAATAGTCGATTTCGTTTTGAAGAAAACAGCGCTTCTCTTGTTTGCATTTTATGTCATTGTCTCTTAGAATCTGTTCTAGACGACTCATGTGTTCTTCAATTGTTGATGCTGAGATGATGATATCATCCAAGTAATTTCCACAGCCTTCTATACCACTAAGAAGATGCTCAAGATATCGCTGAAAAATAACTGGAGCGCTAGTTATTCCATATGGGAGACGTTGATATTAGAATAGACCCTGCGGCGTGTTCACTGGTATTCTCTATCGATGCTGTGAACTTTGTTTCGATCGAAACAGCAAACATATGCCACAGACAACTTGCCGCACTATGCAGAGGGGGGTGGTGTGCCTTGCAAACGCGCGTAGCTTAGTGTGGGTGCTTTTGATTGTGTTTGTAAATGTATAAAGTTAATGTAAAGGGTCTCCTACTGTCGGTAACGTGCCTCCGGTCGACTGATCTGCCCTGTCCATATATTTATTTTTATACCCTGTACCCATTGAAAAATGGGAAATGCAGGGTTAACTTTGTTAGGATGTATGTAACAGGCAGAAGGAGGCGTGGTAGACCCCACAAAGTATATATCGCTCGTTTACCAGAAGAGTGTCATAACTCAAAAAAGTGCGTTTCGAGATAAACGCGTTTAAAGTTTTTAAGCGCCGTGTATCTCCATACAAGGTGGAGCGACATAGTCTCTTCTCACGCTGTGTGTATTGAAGATAGGATAATGAAATTTTGACACAAGATAGATTTAAACCTCTTCCTTCGTTTCTGCCAATCTGTTCGGCTGCATAGATTGTGTTTGAACCCAGATGACCATCTTCATTGTCCTGCCGCCGACTTTGCACGGAATGATCTCATCATTATCCCCTTTTGTGGCTGGTGTGTGTGTCCGTACGCCGTGGCCGTTTCGCCCAAGGCTCCTCCCTGTGGTGGTTGGCTGCTCTTATTCTGGTCCAATCTTGGAGCATTTATTGCATGTGACGATTCTCGCTGGGCAATCTGGGCTGTTCTCCCGATGTCCCTTTCTTTTCTCTCCAAAACCGAGTTCCGTTGTGGAGAAAAGTACTCGTTTAATTTCTCCACTACGGGTGTAAAAGTATCATTATTGACTTTCTCATCAAACGCAACCAGTGCACCAGGTAAGTTGTACACCACTGTCTGCAACTGTGGTCCACCCAGGTGCAGCAACTTAATTCGCTTTTTGCAAACTGAAGTTATCTCTTCTGACTCTATGTAGATGGTAAAAGAGCGCAGCCATGTCTCCCACTCATTTCTCCACAAGGCCTTGTCAATCCCTTGAAATAGAAATGGTTTTAGCCCCGCCATTTCGGTAGATTACTGAAATTCAAGAAAAACAATAATAATCATAATAATATCATATTCTCTGGCTATGTCAATTGCATGTCAATCTCTCTCCCTCATTTTATCACAATCTCTTTTCTCTTTCTTTTCGTGGTATGTTTATATGTCTAGATCTGCAGGAATTTAATCCGCACTTACTTTGCAGGAATTTAATCCGCACTTCTTTGCAGGAATTTAATCCGCACTTTATACACTCTTTCATCAGCCGGAATTTAATCGGCTCACGATGAACACTTTCATCAGCCGGAATTTAATCGGCTCACGATGAACACTTTCATCAGCCGGAATTTAATCGGCTCACGATGAACACTTTCTACCTTCCACACTCGTTAGTCATATTGTACGTGTATCTCTACGATCATGCCTAAAGTAACATGTCCATTGGACTCAGAATTTTATACTTAACTTAATATTTCAGGTTCTTCTTCTTATTCACTTCCTTTCTTCTTCTTTATCTAATAATTTCTTTTTTTTTATTTTTTTTTTTAAAACAATTTTTTTTAAATTAAAAAAAAATTATTTTTTTTAATCCTCGTCGCCAATGTAAGATCCGCACGCTGTACGCTTTATTAGATATATATTTATATAATCCACTTAGTACTGCTCACTGCTGTAGCTCAACTAGAACTAACTTTATATTCGAACTGCCTGGAACCTCTGAACATTGTGTGACGTATATTTCACAGGTTCCTACAATATCCAACAAACATTACTGCATAATTAACTCAAAAATCACATTTTTTTTGAGCTATGACACTTTTCTGGTAAACGAGCGATATATTCTTGATCAGGAGGACGAGCCGAGTTGATTTAGAATTGGAATACACTTGTTCTGCGTATGGTATACACCTTTCAAAAATGAGCAAAATGGCTGCTCTACCTCTTATAGTGGCTGAGATCGACGCGTTCATACAGACGGACAAACGGTCAGACGGACAGACGGACAGGGCTAAATCAACTCGGCTCGTCCTCCTTTGCATTGAAATCGGTTAAGAAACACAGGAGATATAAGCTTCACAATAGTTGAACTTCAAAGTTCAAAAACAAGCGTAATATTAATCATAGAATGTTTAGACCCTTTACTTTAAAAAAGTAAAAAGGGTCTATTAGTTTAGTGCAAAGAGGAAATGTGTGTAACACCCAGAAGGAGGCGTGGCAGACCCCACAAAGTATATATATTCTTGATCAGGACGACAAGACGAGTCGATATAGCCATGTCCGTCTGTCCGTCTGTCCGTCTGTCTGTCTGTCTGTCTGTATGAACACCTAGATCTCAGCAACTATAAGAGCTAGAGACACCATATTCGGGATTTAGATTATCCTATTCAGTAAGCAGCACGAGTTTGTTTTAGATTTTGGATAACTCCCCCCCTTCCCCCGCAAACCGCAAAAAGCTACTGCAGCAACAGTTTTAAAGCTATTGATTTGTAATTTGGTATTAAACTAGTTTATGACATTCTCTATCGACGCTGTGAATTTTTTTTCGATCGGATAAAAAACAGCGAACATATGCTACAGACAATTTGCCACACTATGCACAGGGGGGGTGGTGTGCCTTGCATACGCGGGTAGCTTAGTGTGTGTGCGTCTGATTGTGTTTGTATGTACATATACTCAAAGTAAAGGGTCTCCTACGGTCGGTTACGTCCGACTGTAGCCTCCGTCCCACTGAACTGCCCCGTCCCTATATTTTTATTTTTAAATATATACTCTCTTATATTATATTTAACTCTCCTGAAAAGTGTATTGAAATCGGTTTGTAAACAAAGGAGATATAAGCTTCCTAATATTGCAAGCGTCGCACTCAAGCGCAGCCGCTATAAGTGTGGGAATAGCGTGCGAGAGGGATGGCAATACCAAGCATTTGCTAGGCACTTGAATTGTGCGTATGTTAAATATTTGAACATACAAAGTTAAATAGCAAGCGTAATATTGAACATAGAATGTTGTTATTTGGAACATAAACTCTCTTCTATTATATTTAACTATCCTTAAAAGCGCATTGAAATCGGTTAATAAACAAAGTAGATATAAGCTACGCAATTAGGAGCGCAGCCCTGCAGCGCAGCAGCAGCTGACGCACGTAAAAAGGGAAGAGGAAGTACTGTTGATACGCTTAGTGTGACAGTTTTATAAAATTGTTTATAATATAAAAGGCTCAGGGTTTTCTACAGTCGGGTCCGTCCGACTGATCTGCCCCGTCCGACTGATCGGCCCCCTCCAAATTTCTTTAATTTAATTTTGATGTATATGTTAGTAGTAGTAGGCTATGCTACATATAATAATATCCCGATATACCATTGGCCTCCTCGTGGTATTCCCTGGGTATCGATTATATTTATTAATCGTTAGCTGATTCGAGCGGCGAAATAATATAAATAAAATATTTGTATTCAACATAGAATGTTGGTATTTTGAATATAAATTGAATTAGATTCAAAATACATTTTAAATAGAATACTGTACTAGCAAGGCTGATCTTTGGTACAGGGTATAAGACAGTTTAGCTAATTAGAAAATTCACTATTCTACTGTTCAAGTTCAAATATTTATATTACAATAGAAACAAATTGGCTTTAAATCTAGTTTTATAAAAGTATTTAACATGTGGAAAGTTTTAAATTCCATTTTCTTTTTATCAACCCTTTGTATATTTCTTTAGTTGTTAATTAAAAATAAACTAATATAAACTTTTTTCAAATCCTTTATAGATAAACAAAATATAGAAAATGTCGCATAAGACGAGCAGTAGACTGAGCTCAGATCTAGAATGTCCACTAGCATCACTTGGCCGGAACGGCAAAGCAGTACGGGATCAACTGGCAGCGGCGCATTATCATCATTCGCATCCATTAAGCTCCAGTCCATTGAATCCGCAGGCCTATAAAATCACGCGAAAGTCACCAAGAATAAATGGTAATGCTGTCAGTAATGAGCTGTACGTATTGGGGACGAGGAACTCCACATCACATAATGAACAGCAACCATCTTCAACGGCTGTGCTGCATATTGTACAGCAAAAGTCAGCAAAATACGAACTACGTGAAAAGCCTGCGCGGCATGAACAGTCCAGCAATGGTGCACACTCAACTGCGTCTGTTAATAGGCATGTTACGCAATCAATGGAATCTTCCGACCTTCAAACATTGCCCGCTCCGACTGCCTATACCGATACTCTGCCTATACCACAACCCCGTAATTTTCTTACACTTAACTGGTTACATGGCACCAGCGCAGACACTGAAAACTCCAGTGACAACAACGTTGGCGCCACAGCAAATACCAGGCGACGTATTCAAGCCCAAAGTGGACGCTGTAGTGTGCCCACTGTGCTGGACAATGGAAACAGTGCACAGTATCTGTTGGACAAGAAGATGGAGTCTCTCTATCTAGGCAATGCTTTACGGGCGTTACCACTGGGAGCCGAGACGAGTCAGTATAAGAATGAGCGATATTACCTGGAAGACTACAGCAGCGGCAATGAAAGGTTGTTAGGTGAGTAAACCCCGAATAAAATAAGTTGTCTATAAATAAGTATACTCTATGTACATGGTGCGTCATCGTTTATGTCGGGATGTAAATAATGACTAAATTGAAAAATAAACCACCAATTTTAATCCATTAAGGACGTAGCCAATCAGTCGGACGTGCCCTGTACAAAACCCTTCATCTTATAATTTAAATATAATAATAACTAGTACGGACAGTGCGGATCGCACGGGCGGAAGGTTAGTGTCGGACGTAACCGACAGTAGCAGCTCCTGTACTTTCATTTTCGGAAGCAGCAAGCAACTCTCAGGGCGCATCTTCTGTAGACAGACTTACAGTTAATCTGTCTAAATTTTCAATGTTTTCTTGTAATCATGTTTAGTGACTAATGCAATAAGTATAATTATTTGTAGAAATAGGAATATACATCTTAAATAAATAAATAAATAAATACAGTCTCTGCTGTATAAGGGTACACTCATGGCAGATGCCCGTATTTTGTGAGCCGTACATTATAATTGTAGTGACGACGGAAGCCAGAATTTTTCTGCTCTTCTATCTGGGGCCGCCCATATTCGCCATCATCCTGCTTATGGCGTATTGCTGGTTTTTGGTCACTGTTGTCAATGACGACTCCCAGGTACTTTATGGCCTGTTTAGTGGTGACGCTTGCGTTGCCAATTCGCACTGCTGGGTTCTGCAGAGAAGCGGCATAAGTACAGACCCCTGGGGGACTCCTCCGGTTATCTTGTAAATTTTCACGCATTCATCGGTGTCATATATTAGCAAGCGGTCCTCAAAATAGTTTGATATGATCTGCGAGATGTACTGTGAAACTCCCAGTTTTTTTTAAAGCCGAGTTGAAGGCGTTCTTGTCCTCCAATGTGCATACTAATACTAAGCAGTTGTCGGGTCCCCTCAATGGGAGAAAATGGTCACCTCTGCAAATGTTACTGTATGCCAAAGTGCCCTTGCTGCCCACAATTAATAAAATAAAATACATTCGCCAATTAAAGAAACACAAATGTATTTACATAAATTCTGTCTTCAGAAAATGGTGGGTCTATACCATAAGCAGATTAAGTTTATTTTAAATTTTGGATGCCACACCCCATTTACGCCCTAATAGGTAAAAACCGAATAACAAGCGTTATATTCTGAAAAGCGGATTAAAAACGGTCAATAAACACGGGAGATATGAACGAAACAGAGAGAGTTCTTTTCTTGTGTCATATAGACGTGTTTTTTTGTGCTCTGTGTTTTTTACCTAAATCGAAGCTTATCTACGCATTAAATTGTGCCCAGTTGAGTAAAAATCATTATTTTATTATTGTGATTAGTTTAATCATTGGTGCATTGTCTGCTGTTAAAATTTGTGGTTTGTTTATTTTTTCGCAATAATTAATTTCATAGCACATTCGCTGTGTTGTTGTTATTGTCCTTCCGCTGTACTGCGTTATCGCTCTTTGCCGCTCTTATCGGCTCGCCCACTAGTTTGTGTGTGTGTTGTTTTGTGCTTTTCTCTTTGATTTAGCGCCCGCGCAAACTTGTTGCTTTTGCTATTTACATTGTGCCGAAATTGTTGTTGTGCTCTCTTGCGCTCTTTCTGTTGGCTTTGCACTTACCGTTTGTTTGAATTTTGTATATCGTGTTAAATTACCCAGTGGGACTAATTTTGTATTCAATGGCATGCTGTAAGAAGAACTGACTCGTGGAAGTGACCAACCTAAGCTTATTTGCTGTTGGCTGTATAGAAATGTAAAAGACCAATATTTAAAGCTTAGAAAGGTGACTCAATTACTTGCTGATGATGTGGATCAGTGCTGCCAGATTTTTTGGGCCAGAAGTGGCTAAAATTGACGAAAAAAGTGGCTAAAAATGGCTAAATGTGTTTTTCAAGTATTATTTGTTGAAATACGACAAAATTTGATTAATAAGCAAAAAAAAAAAAAAAAAAAAAGGTCTTTCTTCGTACAATTTGAAGGCACTTACACAAGTGAAGTAGTAAAATCTAGTCCCAATTTGGTTAAACGCAGCATTATCAAACCGAAATTTGTGTTCAAAAGTGGAAATGAACGAAATGGCTAAAAGTGGCTAAATGAAACCAAAAAGTGGCTAGATTTGTAGTGATAGCATTTTCAAAAAAAAAGTGGCTAACCTGATCAAAAAGTGGCTAAATCTAGCCACAAAGTGGCTAAATTGGCAGCCCTGATGTGGATTCAAGTATTGAAATTCTGAGTCAGTACAAATTTGATGTACCCTCCAAGCGTCGATTGGAAAATCAATTCTTGGATGTTCCATGTCCTGGCACCTCTTCTTCTTTGCCACCGCCTACTATCCCCATTACTCCCATTCCTTCTCCTCAGTCTTACTTTACTCCTCTCCCTTCTCATGTAATTAATCATTCCGATCCTATTAATATATCCAGTCAACTTTCCATTCCTACTCCTGTGCCACAGCTCCCTGATATTTCTCCGCATGTAATTTCTCCCCTCATTTCTCCTCTCACTGCTCCCCTTATCACCCCATTACTCGTGCCATCTGTCCCTCAGCCTATTGTGGATGTCCCTGATGCCCCTAATATTCGCATTGTGAACCCTGTCTCAATTCCTCCTCCGCTCACAGTTGTGGCCCCTAAAAAACATATTTTTATTTCCAGACTCGCTGCTGATACTTCCTGCGAGTCTATTGCTGCTTTTATTGCTAACAAATGTGTTATCTGCAAATGTTGCAATAACCAAATTCAATTTTGCTCAACCTCGTGAGATTTCATCGTCTAAAATTTCAGTTAACCCCGAATTCTTTGATATTCTTTATGATAGGAAATTTTGGCCTGAGAAATTGGTGGTTCACGAATTTAAACCGAAAGTGAAAACTCGTCCCATGCCGATTGATTTGCCGCAAAATCGACCTGCTATAGCTTTTTCTTCCAATTAAAAAAACTAGATGTTGATTCTGACATGATAAATATCGTTTATCAAAATGTCAGAGGACCTAATTCTAAAATTAAAAACCATTATATGAATAGCTTCTCGTTTGAGTCTGACATTATTGCATTTACTGAAACTTGGTTAAATCGATCCATTTCAGATAATGAGTTGATGTCCGATAATTTTGCCATGTTTAGGTATGATCGACCTTCGCGTGGAGGTGGGGTATTAGTTGCAGTTAAATCACACTTTAAAGCTAAGTACACACGATGCAAGTAATTTGCAGCAAGTTGGTTGCTGCAATGAAATTTGCACGTGTGAACACGAGTGAAACTAATTTGCTGCAAGTAAATAACTTGCTTAAACTGCTTGCAGCAATTTTTTTTGCTTGTCGTGTGTATACTTTGTTTTGTCGTTATTTTTGTTGCGTCAACTGCTTGCTTACTTGCCTATGTTGCTTGCTTGCAGTCGCAAAGTTGCAGCAAGTAATATCTTATTTACACTGAGCGATATTGCTACATTATTATCTTTTTTGATTTAAATGCGCTTTTCAGTATAGTCACAAATTGTAAAATAAAATATAAATTTTCACCCATTTTTAATGGGTACATTTAAACATTTAATAAACAGCTGTTTGCTATCGGTATGCCACATTTTTGTATCGAAAATACTAAATTTGTATCGAAATACTAGTCAAGATACGGCCACACTTTCAGCATAATAGTCGAATCTAGGATTATTCGGCAGAATATTCTATTTCGTGATTCGGGCAACATGTGGGATCGCGAGAACACAATTAAATTGATTGATTTGTACGAAAATCATTCTGTTTTGTGGGATGTCTCGTCAGCAGACTACAAAAATAAGTACAAAAAGCAAAGTGCTTATCATGAAATTGCTGAAATAATGGAGAAAAGTGATGATGACATCAAAATAAAAATTCATAATTTGCGCACTCAATTTTTTCAATTTTTTCACAAAACAACTAAACTTTTAAATAAGTGTCACTTGCCTTTCACAAAACAACTAAACTTTGAAATAAGTGTCACTTGCAAGCAAAAAATGAAAACACGTGTAGACATTAACGCAATTAATTGCACGAAATAGCCAAGCAAACGTTTGCGTGCAAGTCAAAAATTGATTCAAGCAAGTAATTTGCTTGCAATATTTGCATAGGTGTAAACACTTGTGCAAGCTGTTGCTGCAAGTTATTTTCAACTTGCTGCAAATTACTTGCATCGTGTATACTTAGCTTAAGTCTGATTTAATTATACACAATTTTGCTAATATTGAGGTAATAGCTGTTAAAATATCTTTACCTTCTCGCGATCTTTTCATCACTTGCTCATACATTCCTCCTTGCTCTGATATGGAAATCTATACTTTACATCAATTATTTATCAATGAAATTTTAGCTCAGGTTAGGGATAGAGATTTGTGTATTGTGTTAGGAGATTTTAATCTTCCTGATATTTCTTGGTCATTCTTTAAGAATACCACATATCTTTCACCTTCTGCTCAGCATAATTTCTTAGATATCCTTTTTGACCTTTCTCTTTTTCAAATCAATTCAGTTTCTAATTCTTTGAATAGAATACTTGATTTCATTTTCACTAATGATTTTAGTGTTCTCAACGTCACTAGGGTTCTGCCATTAGTGGAGCCTGAAGATTCTTTCCATCCAACTTTAGATATCTCCCTTTCAATTCTTAACTCCATTGCTCTTCAATCTTCAGTTTCTAACAAATCGCGTCGTTGTTTTCGTAAAGCAAACTTTGAATTACTTAACCAACTGATTTTTGCAACTGATTGGACTCTTTTATATGAGATGAATGATATAATTTCTGCTCTTGATTATTTCTACAATTTATTAAATTCCTTATTTGATGTATGTATTCCTAATTGCGTAATTTTATCCTCTTCACGTAAGCCACCTTGGTTTACTCGTCAATTATCTATGTTGAAAAATATTAAGTCCAAATATTTTAAAAAGTTTAAGCGGACTGGATCCGGCTTAGAATTTTCAAAATATTGTGTTGCTAAATCTCAATTTAATATCTTAAACTCAGAATGTTATAACAATTACCTGATCCGTTGCAAACTTCAATTTACGCGTGATCCTAAAAAATTCTATTCTGTTGTAAACTCTAAACGTAGATCTCCAACCTTGCCCTCTTCATTCTTCTTAAATGGAGTTAGATCAGTTGATGACTCATCTGCGTCTGACTTATTTGCGTGCTTTTTTCAATCCACTTACTCAACTACTTCCTTTTTAAAAACGTCCTATCCATATCATATTAACACATACAACTCTATGTCTGCCCTAACTAAATCTGATGAATCCCTACTTCTATCTATTAGTTCTTTGAAATCCTCTTATTTCCCCGGCTCTGATAACATCCCAAGTTGTGTTCTTAAAGAGTGTTGTTATTCTCTTTGTCAACCTCTACTTAAACTTTTTAATCTTTCATTAAAGTCTTCAGTTTTTCCATCTTTATGGAAAGAATCTTTCATTATTCCTCTTCACAAGAAAGGGTGCAAGTCGGAAATATCCAACTACAGAGGTATTGCAAAGTTGTCGGCTATTCCCAAATTATTTGAAAAAATAATTACGTCGTCATTGCAACACTTTTGTAAGTCAATTATTTCCCCTTTGCAACATGGCTTTGTTAGGTGTAGATCAACTACTACAAACTTGCTAGAATTTAGCTCAATGGTTAATATTGCATTCCTTAATAAGATGCAGACTGATGTTGTTTATACTGACTTTAGTAAAGCATTTGACTCAGTTAATCATGATCTTCTTTTACAAAAGCTTGACCTAATGGGTTTCCCTTCTTTTCTTATTATATGGATTTCATCCTATTTAAAGGACAGGACTCAAAGAGTTTTGCTTAGAAACCATACTTCTAAGCATATTTGCGTGTCCTCTGGTGTTCCGCAAGGTAGTCACTTAGGTCCTTTATTGTTCACTTTGTTTATTAATGACCTTCCTCAATCTTTGTCCTATTCCAATATTCTTATGTATGCAGATGATGTTAAACTTGTATATTCTTTTAAAAATTTCTCTTCCAGCAATCTTTTGCAAGATGATTTAAATTCCATGCACCGGTGGTGTATGTCAAATAATCTTCTTTTAAACAAAAGTAAATGTGTTTTCATGACATTTTCTAGAATCTCCCCCTTTTCTGCAATATATACGATCGATAATGTCCCATTGCAAGGCATTTCATCACTTCATGACCTTGGAGTTATATTCGATCCCAAATTAAGCTTCACGCTACATAGTTCTGCTATTATTAGCAAGGCCAAGAGTGTACTTGGATTCATTAAACGCTGGTCTAAAGAATTTAATGACACTTATTTTACCAAACTTTTGTTTACCTCTCTAGTACGTCCCATTCTTGAATACTGTTCATGTGTTTGGAGTCCCCAGCATAGAGTGTATCAAGATAGGATAGAATCAGTTCAGAAACAATTCCTTTTATTTGCTCTTCGAGGATTAAATTGGGATCCTAATCTTCGCTTACCACCTTACTCTGCTAGATTACTTCTTATTAATCTTTCGTCTTTATCTAATCGTAGGACTGTTTTAGGTGTTTTATTTCTTCATAAGTTGATTTTAGGTGAAGTAGACTCCCCTGCCCTTTTGAATCAAATTAGTTTTTTAATTCCTCGTAGGCCAACTAGGAACTTTCAACCTATTTTTCTTCCTGTATGCACTTTTGATTATGCTATGCACAATAATTTCCTGGTTTTATGCTCTAGTTATAATGCACATTATAAATTAATATCTTCCGAACTCTCACTACCTTAAATTCGCTATCTTACAATATCTAACTCATTTTACAATTTCATCTTAATCAATGTAGATTTGTATATTTGTTTAACACAATTAACCACTAATCTTGGTGTGATTGGGTTTTTCTGGGTTTTCCCATATCCTCGCAGCAAATGCTGGACCTTTATTTTTCTTTTTTATTTTTTTTTTCTTTAAATTTGATTTCATATTTTAATTTATTCTTTCCCCAGATTTTGTTATTTTCTTATATTTTTATACCCTGTGCCCATTTGAAAAATGGGAAAAACAGGGTTAATAACTTTGTGTGAATGTATGTAACAGGCAGAAGGAGTCTATGTTTAATATTACGCTTGTTATTCGGTTTTTTTCGATTAAGGCGTAAAAGGGGCGTGGCATCCAAAATTTGAAAAAAGCCTTATCTGCGTATGATATAGACCTACCAACTACTGAAAACAGAATTTATGTAAATAGCTTAGTGTCTCTTAAATAGGCGAATGTATTTTATTTCATTCATTGTGGGCGGCAGGGGCGTGGCATTCAAGATTTGAAATAAACTTGATCTGCGTATGGTATACACCTTTCAAATGAGACCAAAACGGCTTCTCTAGCATTTGTAGTTTAGAAAATCTCAGCGTTCATACAGACAGACAGACAGACAGACAGACAGACGGACATGGCTATATCGACTCGGCTTGTCGTCCTGATCAAGAATATATATACTTTATGGGGTCTGCCACGCCTCCTTTTGGGTGTTACACACATTTTCTCTTTGCACTAAGTTAATAGACCCTTTTTACTTTTTTAAAGTAAAGGGTCTAAAAATGCGTTTTTTGAGTTAATGATGCAGTAATGTTCGGATATTAACCTATCTTGTGTCAAAATTTCATTATCCTATCTTCAATACACACAGCGTGAGAAGAGAATATGTCGCTCCACCTTGTATGGAGATACACGGCGCTTAAAAACTTTAAACGCGTTTATCTCGAAACGCACTTTTTTGAGTTATGACACTCTTCTGGTAAACGAGCGATGACGAGCCGAGTCTGTCCGTCTGTTTGTATGAATACGTCGATCTCAGCAACTATAATAGCTGGAGCAGCCGTTTTGGTCATTTTTGAAAGCTGTATACCATACGCAGAACAAGTTTATTTCCATTTTTAAATGCCACGCCCCGCGAACAATGACCATAAATATAATACATTGACCAATTTAAGACATATAAATCGATCTAAATAAATTCTTTCTTCTACGAACTGTGGAGAGAATTAATATCTACCAATTCTAAAAATAATATTGAACATAGAATGTTGGTATTCGGAATATGAACGACTTTTTTATTGACGAAAATTCATCTTTAATTATGAGCAGCACCCAAATCCGATCGAGAATCTCGGGAATCCTTTTTACTCTTGTTTTTAAGGACAGAAAACAGTTTGAGACTATACATAACCTCAAATCAGCCATAGAACGAAAATGGGCTAATTTTTGTCACCTAGCATCTGCAACATATTACTAAATAATTCTGCATTCAACAAAATACAATTAATTAACTATAAACATTAAAAATTCAACGTAAGCAAAAATGCACTTATGTAACATTGTATGTTACCTCTATATGCCTAGAGTTATACTCCTATTAACGTTATCTCTATATGCCTACAGATCATCTGCACCATGCACACAACTCCAGTCCTAGTGAAACGAGTGGATCGGATCGTTATCTGCTGAATTGCAGTACCAATTCGCCCGTCGGTGCCTTTCAACTGGATAATTGTCACACCAAAGTACGAAGCCCTTCCGATGGCTTGTGTAGTATGGGGCGTTTTTCACCTAGCCTGGATCAAGGTTATGCCACACTGGTATCACCATCGCCTACTGGCAATCATCCGACAAACACGACCACAGTCAAGAACCCCAATGCAAACGTGGTAGGCTGCGTGGCCGTTGCAGGCAGCACACCAGCAGTTACGGCACGGGGCACAGTGACAAGCACAGCCATTGGGCCACCACCTTGGAATCGCAAAGGTCCCTATCGTTGCGGTCCTTGCTTTGAGCGCCTACCAGATGAGACTGTAATTTGTATTTTTAGCTGGCTTGATAGCTGTGAGTTGTGCAATGTAGCTCGCGTGTGTCGTCGCTTCGAGCAGCTAGCATGGCGTCCAGTTCTCTGGAAGTGCATCACACTGCGCGGCGATCACTTGAATGGCGACAAAGCATTAAAAATGATATTCCGGCAGTTGTGCGGTCAGAGCTGCAACGGGGCCTGTCCGGAAGTTGAACGTGTTATGCTTGCTGATGGATGCCGCGTTTCCGACAAAGGACTACAGTTACTTACGCGACGCTGTCCGGAGTTGACGCATCTGCAGCTGCAGGCCTGCGTGGGTGTATCCAATCAAGCGCTAGTGGAGGCACTTACTAAGTGCAGCAATATGCAACATCTAGATGTGACAGGTAGCTCAAATGATTGGCTGTAATTTAAGCATTAACTAATTTTACACTCTTGTTAACTCAGGTTGTAGTCAGGTGAGCAGCATAAGTCCCAATCCTAACGTAGAGCCACCTCGTCGCCTGTTATTGCAATATCTAGATCTGACCGATTGCATGGCCATTGATGACATGGGCCTCAAGATAGTGGTCAAGAACTGTCCTCAGCTGGTATATCTATATCTGCGACGCTGCATTCAAATCACAGGTAATTTTATAAAGTTAGATCTCAAGATTTATATTAATTATTATACCCTGTTTTTTTTAGATGCGGGTCTAAAGTTTGTTCCAAGCTTTTGTGTCTCTCTTAAAGAGCTTAGTGTATCGGATTGTATTAACATCACCGACTTTGGCCTATATGAGTTGGCCAAACTAGGTGCTGCATTGCGTTACCTATCTGTGGCCAAATGCGAGCGCGTGTCCGACGCGGGCCTGAAAGTAATAGCTCGAAGATGTTACAAGTTGCGGTATTTGAATGCCCGCGGCTGTGAGGCAGTTAGCGACGACTCCATTACGATTCTGGCCCGATCCTGTCCACGGCTGCGTGCTCTTGATATTGGAAAGTGCGATGTAAGCGATGCGGGCTTACGTGCCCTTGCCGAAAGTTGCCCGAATTTGAAGAAGCTCAGCTTACGCAATTGCGATATGATCACGAATCGGGGCGTTCAGTGTATAGCCTATTACTGTCGGGGTCTACAGCAGCTGAACATACAGGATTGCCAGATATCTATTGAAGGCTACAGAGCGGTTAAAAAATACTGCAAGCGCTGCATCATCGAGCATACGAATCCGGGTTTTTGTTGAGACGAAAATGAAGTGAGGCTTAACAGCAAAGAGGCAGGTCATAAAAGCAGATGTTCAAAAAACTATAATCACACGCAAAACATATTTAGAGACGATTAAAGCTTTTATGTTTGGAAAGTAAAACTCTGTTTCTGTAAATACATAGTACTTACGTTGTATAATGTGTCCTTATGTCCATCAGAATATTTAGAGCATTGTTAGCTTGTAAGTAGTCTACTTATTAATTCTGGTTTAATAAATTATTTTTACATAACACTCTGTTAATTACTCTCTAGGTAATATAATAATACATGTCTGGCATCAATTCTGGGAAATACGTCATAACGAACGGTGGACAAACATCAAATGTATTATGGCGGTTATGTTTTTTTCTATCGCGGACAGTCCGAGCATTTCGAATGCTTTTCCATTTTCGGGATAAAGACAACTTCATACGGCCCACAAACACTTGAATCTTTAAACTGATCTAATGCGTTTCACATAACGTAAAATCGATACTATTTCATGTATTTCACGAAGAGCCTTTATTATCAGTTCATTCAGCCGCTGAAGCGCTTGTATATTAAACTCTTCCTTAGAGGATAGTTGTTAAACACTCCTATAAACTTCATTTTCTGACAATGTCTTATAATGTTTAGCATTATGCACGCATAAGCAGTCAATAGCCGATTAATATGCTTAGTCAAACAATTCACTTTAAGCAGATCTGCGTAATGACCTAAACTAATTATTTTGCATTCGCTTCTTTTGTAATTTTATGTTTAAAAATCGATCGACCTGACAGTCGGGCAAGCCCGACTGTCTTATACCCAGTGCCGCAGCTCGCGCTGCGCGCTCGCACTAACAGTATAATTCAAAATATTTTAAATATAATTTAATTTATTTATAAACAAAAGTACAACAAGCGTGGCCTGCAACATTGTTTATATCTTTTGTATTTATTTACTGATTTCAATGCTCTTTGCAGGATAGGTAAATATAATTGAAAAGAGTTTATGTTCCAAATAACAACATTCTATATTCAATATTACGCTTGCTATTTAACTTTGTATGTTGAAATGTTTTCACAATCGCTCAGTCGCCCAGCAACGTGCTTGGTATTGCCATTCCTCTCGCACGCTATTCGCTCGCTTAAAGCGGCTGGCTGCCAAGGCGTAGCGATCCAATTCATGCAATATTACGTAGCTTATTTCTTCATTGTTTATTAACCGATTTGAATGCGCTTTTCAGGACAGTTAAATATAATATAAGAGAGTATTTATTCAATAATAACAATAATAACTTGTTATTCAACTTTTTCTGTTCAAAAACACGAGGTTGTGTGAGTTTTATTGATTTTTGGGCGTGAAGGGGGCGTGGCATCGACGATTTGAAATAAAATTGATCTGCGTGCGTTATTTATCTACCTACATGTCAAAATTGGCAGCTCTAGCTTTTGTAGTTTCCGAAATCGACGCGTTCATACAAACGCACAGACGGACAGACAGACAGACATGGCTATATCGACTCAGCTATTTACCCTGATCAAGAATATATATACTTTGTGGGGTTTGCCACGCCTCCTTCTGCCTGTTACATACATTCGCACAAAGTTATTAACCCTGTTTTCCCATTTTTCAATGGGCACAGGGTATAACCAGAATGGGCGGAGCAGATCAGTCGGACGGGCCCGACTGTCTTATACCCTGTGCCAAAACTCGCGCTGCGCGCTCGCAAATACAGTATATAATTTAATAAAATATTTTAAATATAATTTAATTAATTTATAAAGAATAGTATGGGCGCGCTTCGTTTCGTTTATATCTTTTGTTTTTATTATCCAATTTCAATGCGCTCTTGAAGATAGTTAAATAAAATTTGGACAGGGCAGATCAGTCGGACGGGGCAGATCAGTCGGACGGGCCCGACTGTAGAATACCCTGTGCCTTTTATTTTATATGTTGCATTTGTGTTTTTCTTTTCGCACACTGCAGACGAAGTTCATTGAACCAAGTTGGCAGCCTGACCGTAAACATCGATATCATTGCCGATCTAAAAAATACTGCAGGGGTTGTGGGATTTTATCGATCATGGGAGGAAGGTCACACTGCGTTGCATAGGTACTTGACCTGGGGCAATAAAAATTTTCGGCAATTCATTGCAAAGAAAAAGGTTAAGCGAGCTGCAACCTAACCTGCGCTGCGAAAATTGCAAAGTGCAACATAACCTGTGCAACCAGTGGTGAAGATTCCAAAGAGAGCCCTTCTGAGGGGGAATAAGCCCAGTGAAAGGGAATAAGAAACGCTCGTAGGAGACATAGACAGGGTAAGCAGCAATCCACAGGGCGCAATGGCCCACGTCTTGGCGTTTTACTAATCGTGGCTTTGTTTGTCCAGCGATCGCCGGCGTGGAGACCAACGCAGGCCCCAAGGCATTCCCTTCTGGTCGCTCCTGCGTCGGCGATCTTCGCTTGCAGAGCCGCAAATAGTGCCATCATCGCCCGCACTTAGAGGCAGGACTCTTGGGGAGATAGGATTCAGGCTGGACAGCGTGTTTTGGCGGAGAGCCGCGACTGCCACCAGTGGCAACAGCCCGTCACCTTCGCAGCAAGCACGCAGATTTTGTGGCAGACACGCCGACTTTGTGGCAGACTCGCCGACTTTGTGGCCGGCACGCCGACGTCGCGCCGGATCTGCAGCGGGCACGACAAAGACACGTGAATCCACGGGACATTCAACCCAATAGCCACGCTCCATGCGAGTGCATAGGCCACCGCGGCAAGTTACCTGTGTGTCGTCTGTAGAGCCCCTGAAGCATCAGTCCATTCTGTTTTCGTTTACGCCAATTTTAAATGGCTGATTGTTGTAATTTTCGTTCGCTCTCTGTCCATGTGAATGGAAAAATGCAGCCCAAAATTTAATCAAATTCAAAAGCAAGGGCAAATGTGTATGTAAAGTGCGAATACAGTTTAAACAAAAGAAAAGATGTCATAAATGTTAATGAACAAAAGAAAAAAAAGAGAAAAGAACGTAAGAATATTGTAAAAAGGAAAAAAGAGAAACCCTAGAGTGATAATAGCAAAAAAAAAAAAAATAAGAATGATGAAAATTTTGTGAAAAATATTAAGAAAAGAAAAGAAACAGAAATCGAGTTAATGTAAATTATAATTGAATGTAAAAAAAAAAAAGCAACAAAAGAACAATAATTTAAGGGATACTGAACACGTAAAGAGAAAAGCAAAGAAATTAATGTATTATAAAGCTACAACACTGAGCTATAAATTAGTGTGCAGAACGTAGCAACAATAATTGAAGGAATTTTGAACAGCACAAAATCATAGATTAAAGACATAAAAAAAGTAAACGAATCAATTCCACTAACGGAGCTCCTTTAGGCAGGATTACGTATGCAATTTGTCATTATTCTTGTTCCCTCATTTATTGATCTAAATTATTATTTATTACAGCACATTTATCAATTGTTTCCTTATCTTTGTCGATACTGATATCCAATTTTATTGTTCTTATTCGCGCACGAATATATATGTTTATTATTCTGTCATACAAGATCATGGCATAATCAAACCACAAAATAATGTATAGCAACAAATAATGTATAGCAGAAAATAATGCATAGCAGCAAATACGTTAGAATAACAAATATTATAAAAAATATTAGCTTTAATTAAAACATGATTGTGAGCTTGAATCTGAAATTGAAATGAGTTGTTAATGCGTGTAGGAGGGGGAGGATTGGCATGATCCAGGAGTAGGTTGGCCACCTATGCCTGAATAAGGGGCGATGGGCCCAGGATGAGCAAGCCCATTGCAGGAAGGGCGGGGGCGTTGCGGCCAAGACCACCTGGCCACTGCATTGGACCCGGAGAATTTATTGTGTGTGTGTAAGTAGAGTAAATGGCATAGTGTAGGCTTGTTGTTTTGAGATATGTTGCGTCCGAGGGCTGGGTTGGAGTAACCCACCCCTGAGTAAACTGAGCTGGCCGGTGCTGCCCCAAACAACGGACGAATCAAAATATCTGATCCTTGGGTCGTGTGTGCGAACACGCGAGCCAGAGGATCGGCTGAAAAGCAGGATATTTGTATAAAAATAAAAACATTCAAAGCGCATAGCCTTGCGGGGATCATGGCTGATCTTGGAGCCTTTCGACATCGCGGCTTACAGCAAAATATATATATTGGTTGGAATTGCGCGATGGAGAAGGACTCCAAGTACACCCAGAAGGACCTTTTGTATTTTTGTTATGAGCAAAGATTGAGTAGGACCCAGGTGGCTTGTTCGGTCATGGACACGGAGCAATTGCACCAGGGATAGGGCAGAGTTGCAGTCATCCGGACCCATGCAGGTGACTTGTTCGGTCCATTCACCAGGACAACTGCATCAGCATGTGGGAAGAATGACAGCAGCTATATATAGCTTATAGTGGGGCCGCACACACATTGCTAACGTAAAAGGAGGTTGTAAATAGGTAGTGTTTCCCTCAGCTTGGGTGTCGCCAGCCGAGATTGCTGCGACAGGATGACCCATGGCACACCAGATAGCTGACCATGCGCTGCATCCTGCCAATAGTTTAGGGGGCGACACACAAGCTGAGACGGAAACGTGCCCTTGGTAAAAACCCTAACTGGGGATCATCAGCTCGGCTGATGATCGTACCAGTTGGTGGAGTCTTCTTGTTTTGTTGATTATTGTTTATTTGTCGATGGGTCCAATTGTTTTGCAACGCAGAGAGGAAAGGTGGCTGACTCCGGTGATTGTTAATCCTCCCCTACCATTATTTGATTGATTTTTGGCATTGAGTTCGTTGTTGTTTGTGTTTTTCTGGCATTATCTATTTATTTCGTTTATCTTTATTTATTTATTTATTTATATACATATAGTTGGATCGTTTATTTATTTAGTTGTTATTATTAGTAGAAGATACAAAAATAAGAAATAAAAATGACAGATAAGAAAAACGAGGGGCATTATCAACTGCGATCGGCAGGTAGCGCGCAGGACTCATGGGAAGAAGAGGGCGCTGCAGCCATGGTAGGGGTGAGTCTGGCCAGAACTCCCACGTCCAAGACATATGCAACTCACTCGGAAAGAGCACTTCCGTCCCAGGCAGAATATGACCTGCCCAAGGCGCCGAGTAAGCAACAAGAACGTCCATTACTAGATTCAGAGATAGCAAGCGCGATCAATGTCGCGCTTCTACAGGCTCATGAAACCTACAGATACTCCATGGACTCGGGGATAACCCAAGTGTTCAGGGAGGAGCTTCGGGCAGGGTTTCAAGAGATGATGAAGGCTATCAATGACCTCGTGCGGCCAGGCGCGCCGCAAATCAGTCAAGCTCACCCTTCTGAGGCAAATCAAGCCATCAAGCCAGACCTGAGCCGAGACTTTCAAAAGATCGACGAGTCTTCAAGCTCTAGGAGTCAGGGGGCAATCCCGAAAATCCCTAGTGGCGTTGAATTCTCCCAATCTAAGCAACAATCGAAACGTGAAGAATCATCCTTGTCATCGGAGGCAAAGAACGGTCGGGTGAGGGGGAACTGGCGCAATCCAGAGCCTGAAGAGCGGCACAGGGAGAGTTTTAGGCGGGAACAATCGGCTGAGAGAAAATCGGAGAGGCGAGAAGCCCAATTTAGACCCACGCGCCCAGAAGGGGGTGATTACCGCCAGGCACAGCCCGGAGGAGAAGCGTTTAGACGAGATAGGCAAGCGAGGCAGCCATATTCAGATCACTTGACAGGCAGGATTGAGAAGTGGGGAATTTCGTTTGACGGGGCAAGTGACAGGGGCGCTATAGAAGATTTCATCTTCAAGCTGGAGTACCTCCAACGCCAGTCGCAGTGCCCGTGGCAAGTTATCCTGGGAAGCTTCCATATCTTAGTCACCGGTCGGGCCAGAGATTGGTATTGGCACTACGTGAGGCAGCACACGACCAATACTTGGGCAGAATTACGCAAAGCACTATTGGCTAGGTTCAGAGGTAGCTGGGACGACTTCGATAGGATGCAAGAGCTAAAACAAAGACAGCAATTGCCAGGAGAAGCCGTCAACGACTTTTTCCAAGCGATGGTCACAATGTCATCCAGGCTAGAGTCACCGATTCCAGAATCGAAGCTGATAAGGATAATCAAAAAGGGCTTGCGAGATTCGATAGGGCGATATGTATACTCCATGGACGTGTTCTCGGTAGATCACCTGAGAGAGGAGTGCCAAGAAATCGAGGCTACTCTTAGCACTCGAGGCGCTAGAGCTCCGTATGGATCTCATCCTAGGCATCCAGGGCAAGGCAGGCCGAGCGTCAATGCTCTACAAGAAGAGCTGCGTAGCGACGAGGAAAAAGATCATGAGCCTCTGGTGGAGGAGATTAGGGCAAAGCCCAGTATTCCAACAGGCGACTGCTGGAATTGTGCAGCTTCAGGGCATCATTGGAGGGATTGTCCTAGTGAGCAGCGTCACCTGTTTTGCTACCGCTGTGGCAAACGGGATACGGTTGCACCCAAATGCCCGAACTGCACGGGAAACTCCCGAGTGAACGTGACTCAAGCGGCAGAGGCCCGTTCACAAATGAGAACCGCGAACTAGAAGATAAAAATAGTATTGTTAGCGATAAACCAAAATATAGGTCAATAAGACATCTACCTTATGAAGAAAGGATAAGACAATATAGGTTAGCTAGAAATAGAATTTTTCAGGATAGGCAGTTAGAGGGAATGCGTCACGTCACATTGAAAGTAAAGAAAGCCCGAGAAAGGTTTAAAGCACGACGAAAACTGAGGCAATGCGTCGTGGCAGCCGTCAAGCGAGGAGAGAGGCAGGATTCGAGAGTTTATGCGAATGTGGAGATCCAGGGAAAGACGCTAAGGGGGCTTCTAGACACTGGCGCCTCCATTAGTCTCATAGGGAAAGGAGCGAGAGAAGCCTTAGCCGACTTTGGCATACCCATGGAGCGCTATGTGTCGAGGGTGAAAACCGCGTCTGGAGAGGATCGCTCCATAATAGGTAGAGTTAAGGTCAGGATCAAGTATAGAGGCAAAGAAGAGGAGATGACACTCTATGTTTGTCCCTATCTCGAACAGCCTGCCTATTTTGGCATCGACTTCTGGCGTGCGTTCGAGCTAGCTCCTGAAATCCTGGGCTCAGAGCCAACGAGGGCGGTCAATGAAGCGACGCTATCGCTAATCGAGGCTGTGGAAGACATAGAGCACTATTTAGATCGGGAAGACGACAAACGTGAGGTAGAAGAGTGGCAATTGACAGGCGAGGATAAAGAAAACTTGAATGCAGTGAAGAAGGAGTTTTTAGCGTACGAAGAGGTAGGGCTAGGAAAGACTACACTGGAAATGCACAGGATAGATTTGGTGGAGGGTACGGTGCCTGTTAAGGACCGTCATTATCCGCTATCTCCGGCGATGCAAGAACTGGTTTGGGGCGAGGTGGATAAGATGTTGGAATTGGGTGTCATCGAAGTCAGTGATAGTCCGTGGAGTAACCGTACTACCATAGTGCGAAGGCCGGACAAAAATCGATTCTGCTTGGATGCTCGCAAGCTCAACGCTGTCACTATCAAAGACGCTTATCCACTTCCATGCATCGAGGGGATCCTCTCCAGACTAGATCAAACCTACTATATTTCCAGTGTAGATCTTAAGTTCGCCTTTTGGCAAATAGAACTCGATGAGAAGAGCAAATCGTACACTGCATTCACTGTGCCAGGTCGTCCTCTCTACCAATTCGTTGTAATGCCATTTGGGCTCTGCAATGCATCGCAGAGGCTTTGTCGTCTGATGGACAAAGTGATCCCAACGCAGTTAAGATCAAATGTGTTCGTATACCTAGACGACCTTCTAATAATTGCTCCCGATTTAGACACACATATAAGATATTTGAGATTGGTAGCGAAGAGCTTACGGGAAGCAAATTTGACAATAGGCTTAAAAAAATCCAAATTCTGCTTCAAAAGTCTCAATTATCTAGGATTTATAATTGGAGGAGGCACACTTAGAACGGATCCGGATAGAGTTTTGGCGATTAAACGCATACAGGTTCCCACTACGGTGAAAGAAGTGCGTAGCTTTCTAGGAACAGCTGGGTGGTACAGGAGATTCATAAAGAACTTTGCAGAGATCTCTGCACCGCTGACAGAAGCTCTAAAAGGAAGAGGAAAGGGCAAGTTAGAGTTGGGTGAGGATGCGTTGAAGGCAATTGGCTTGCTTAAAGAAGCACTTACCTCTGCACCGGTATTGGTACATGCCGACTTTAAGCGCCGCTTTTACATCCAGTGCGATGCCTCGCATTTCGGTGTGGGAGCGGTACTGTTCCAAATCGATGCAGAGGGTAATGAGCGACCGATAGCTTTCTACTCATCCAAACTTGACAAGCACCAGAAAAACTATTCCGTGACGGAGAAAGAGTGCCTTGCTGCAATCTTAGCCGTCCAGAAATTCAGAGCGTACATCGAAATGATGCCTTTCACGGTTATCACAGATCACGCCAGTTTGAAATGGTTGATGTCTCTGAGAGATCTGGATGGGCGATTGGCAAGATGGTCATTGCGACTGCAGCACTTTGATTTTGACATAGAGCATAGGAAGGGAGCAGACAACATCGTCGCGGATACATTGTCCCGTAGCGTCGCTGAGTTAAGCCTAGACACCGAAAAGCTAATAGGATTTCAGACCACGGCCTTTGAATCAGAGGAATATCAGGAGTTGATAGGAGAGGCAATTCAGAACCAGGATAGGTTGCCAGATTTGCGTGTAGCAGGGGGTCTCCTATACAAGCGCACCGATTTCGTCAGGCTAGAAGATGAGATGGAAGGCTCTGAGTGGAAATTATGGGTGCCGGAGGCGTTGACCAGAACACTCATCGAGCAGGCGCATGTAGACGAGAAGGCGTCTCATGGCGGGGTTGCCAAGACTCTGCACTTGCTGAGAAGGCAATATTATTGGCCTCAAATGGCGGTGCAAGTCAAGGCATTTGTAGGTAGTTGCGAAGTGTGCAAGGAGTCGAAGGCACCGAGCTATAGGATGCAGGTATCCATAGGCAGTGAGGTGAGAACCGAGAGGCCCTTCCAGAAAATCTACATTGACTTTCTGGGAAAGTATCCGCGCTCCAAGAAGGGCCACGCTTGGATATTTGTAGTAGTGGATCACTTTTCAAAATTCACTTTTTTGAAGGCGATGCGAGAAGCATCTGCCGAAAACGTAGTGGAGTTTCTGGTACATGAGATCTTTTTCAAGTTCGGAGTGCCAGAAATCATCCACTCCGATAACGGAAAGCAGTTCGTCTCAAAAAAGTTTGAGAGCATGGTCCAAGCCTTCGGCATCTCCCACATGCGAACCGCCATGTACTCGGCGCAAAGCAACGCGGCAGAGAGAGTGAATCGCACCATCCTAGCGGCCATTCGATCCTACCTAGAGCAAGACCACAGAGATTGGGATGTCTTCTTACCCGAAATAGAAGTGGCGATCCGAAATGCAGTCCATTCTGCGACTGGCGTGACTCCTTTCTTTGCAGTATTTGGTCAGCAGATGTACTTGAATGGGGCCAATTACAGATTAGCAAGAAAGTTGAGGAGCATAGGAGAGCATGCGATCACCGATCTGGAAATGCAAGACAGGATTAGAGTAGTGCAGGAACACGTAAAACAAAACCTGCACAGGGCATACGAACGAAGCCGCCAGCGCTATGACAAGCGAGCAAGGAAATTTCACGCTGTTCCAGGCCAGGAGGTGTACAGAAGGAACTTCGTGCTGAGCAACTTCAGCAAGTCATTCAATGCCAAGTTCGCCCGCAAGTTCCGGAGGTGCAGAATCGTCCGAGCCGTAGGCAACAATGCTTATGAGGTGGAGGACATGAACGGCAGATCCTTGGGAGTGGTACACGCCAAGGACTTGAAGATTTAGCCCGGCTACAGCAGTCGATACAGAGTAGGGTAGTCAGGGTCGTGGGTGTGGCCTACGTTGGGCACCGGCAAGATTCTCTGACCCACAGAATGAAATGCTCCCGTCAATTTCTGGTCGTCAGCTGTGATGCTCCGACAAATTGCCGTGTGGTGTTGCATTTGTGTTTTTCTTTTCGCACACTGCAGACGAAGTTCATTGAACCAAGTTGGCAGCCTGACCGTAAACATCGATATCATTGCCGATCTAAAAAATACTGCAGGGGTTGTGGGATTTTATCGATCATGGGAGGAAGGTCACACTGCGTTGCATAGGTACTTGACCTGGGGCAATAAAAATTTTCGGCAATTCATTGCAAAGAAAAAGGTTAAGCGAGCTGCAACCTAACCTGCGCTGCGAAAATTGCAAAGTGCAACATAACCTGTGCAACCAGTGGTGAAGATTCCAAAGAGAGCCCTTCTGAGGGGGAATAAGCCCAGTGAAAGGGAATAAGAAACGCTCGTAGGAGACATAGACAGGGTAAGCAGCAATCCACAGGGCGCAATGGCCCACGTCTTGGCGTTTTACTAATCGTGGCTTTGTTTGTCCAGCGATCGCCGGCGTGGAGACCAACGCAGGCCCCAAGGCATTCCCTTCTGGTCGCTCCTGCGTCGGCGATCTTCGCTTGCAGAGCCGCAAATAGTGCCATCATCGCCCGCACTTAGAGGCAGGACTCTTGGGGAGATAGGATTCAGGCTGGACAGCGTGTTTTGGCGGAGAGCCGCGACTGCCACCAGTGGCAACAGCCCGTCACCTTCGCAGCAAGCACGCAGATTTTGTGGCAGACACGCCGACTTTGTGGCAGACTCGCCGACTTTGTGGCCGGCACGCCGACGTCGCGCCGGATCTGCAGCGGGCACGACAAAGACACGTGAATCCACGGGACATTCAACCCAATAGCCACGCTCCATGCGAGTGCATAGGCCACCGCGGCAAGTTACCTGTGTGTCGTCTGTAGAGCCCCTGAAGCATCAGTCCATTCTGTTTTCGTTTACGCCAATTTTAAATGGCTGATTGTTGTAATTTTCGTTCGCTCTCTGTCCATGTGAATGGAAAAATGCAGCCCAAAATTTAATCAAATTCAAAAGCAAGGGCAAATGTGTATGTAAAGTGCGAATACAGTTTAAACAAAAGAAAAGATGTCATAAATGTTAATGAACAAAAGAAAAAAAAGAGAAAAGAACGTAAGAATATTGTAAAAAGGAAAAAAGAGAAACCCTAGAGTGATAATAGCAAAAAAAAAAAAAATAAGAATGATGAAAATTTTGTGAAAAATATTAAGAAAAGAAAAGAAACAGAAATCGAGTTAATGTAAATTATAATTGAATGTAAAAAAAAAAAAAGCAACAAAAGAACAATAATTTAAGGGATACTGAACACGTAAAGAGAAAAGCAAAGAAATTAATGTATTATAAAGCTACAACACTGAGCTATAAATTAGTGTGCAGAACGTAGCAACAATAATTGAAGGAATTTTGAACAGCACAAAATCATAGATTAAAGACATAAAAAAAGTAAACGAATCAATTCCACTAACGGAGCTCCTTTAGGCAGGATTACGTATGCAATTTGTCATTATTCTTGTTCCCTCATTTATTGATCTAAATTATTATTTATTACAGCACATTTATCAATTGTTTCCTTATCTTTGTCGATACTGATATCCAATTTTATTGTTCTTATTCGCGCACGAATATATATGTTTATTATTCTGTCATACAAGATCATGGCATAATCAAACCACAAAATAATGTATAGCAACAAATAATGTATAGCAGCAAATAATGCATAGCAGCAAATACGTTAGAATAACAAATATTATAAAAAATATTAGCTTTAATTAAAACATGATTGTGAGCTTGAATCTGAAATTGAAATGAGTTGTTAATGCGTGTAGGAGGGGGAGGATTGGCATGATCCAGGAGTAGGTTGGCCACCTATGCCTGAATAAGGGGCGATGGGCCCAGGATGAGCAAGCCCATTGCAGGAAGGGCGGGGGCGTTGCGGCCAAGACCACCTGGCCACTGCATTGGACCCGGAGAATTTATTGTGTGTGTGTAAGTAGAGTAAATGGCATAGTGTAGGCTTGTTGTTTTGAGATATGTTGCGTCCGAGGGCTGGGTTGGAGTAACCCACCCCTGAGTAAACTGAGCTGGCCGGTGCTGCCCCAAACAACGGACGACGTAACATATATACAATTTTATAAAACTGTCACACTAAGCGTATCAGAAGTACTTCTTCTTCTTCCATTGTACGTTCGCCAGCTGCGCTGCGCTGCGCTGCGCTGCGCTGCGCTGCGCTGCTGCTGCTGCTGCGCTGCTGGGCTACGCTGCAAATTGCGTAGCTTATATCTAGTTTGTTTATTAACCGATTTCAATGCGCTTTTCAGAATAGTTAAACATAATATAAAAGAGTATATATACCAAATAACAATATTCTATGATTAATATTACGCTTGTTTTTGAACTTTTAAGTTCAACTATTGTGAAGCTTATATCTCCTTTGTTTATTAACCGATTTCAATGCGCTTTTCAGAACAGCTAAATATAATACAAGAGAATATATATTCATCAATAACAACTTTCTATGATTAATATTACGCTTGTTTTTGAACTTTTAAGTTCAACTATTGTGAAGCTTATATCTCCTGTGTTTTTTAACCGATTTCACCTACCTATCTATAGCAACCAAAACGGCATCTCTAGCTTTTGCAGTTGCAGAGAACGACGCGTTCATACAGACAGACGGACAGACAGACGGACATCGCTAAATCGACTCAGCTCGTCTCCCCGATCAAGAATATATATACTTTGTGGGGTCTGCCACGCCTCCTTCTGCCTGTTACATACATTCTGACAAAGTTATTAACCCTGTTTTCCCATTTTTCAATGGGCACAGGGTATAAAAAAAGGGCAATCAAAACTAAAATGTGAATCGATGCGTACTAGAAACGACAAAAAATTAATCCCTTTATCTTAAAACCAGAATGGGCGGTGCAGATCAGTCGGACGGTCCCGACTGAAGTATACCCTGTACATTATATTTTCAATATAATTAGACCCTGTACTTGAAAAAAGTGAAAGGGTCTATTAATTTAGTGCAAATGACAGATGAGCGTAACAGGCAGAAGGAAGCGTGGTAGACCCCACAAAGTATATATATTCTGACTCAGGACGACGAGCTGAGTTGATATAGCCATGTCCGTCTGTCCGTCTGTCTGTCTGTCCGTATGAACACCTAGATCTCGGCAACTATAAAAGCTAACGACACCACATTTCCGGATGTAGGTAGTCAGCTTATGCAAGCAGATCAAGTTTGTTTCAAACTTTTGATATCTCGCCTCCTTCATCCGCGAATCATCAAAAATCTACACCTACCTCAAAAATCTCGAAAACTATAAACGCCACAGCAGTCACAATAATTGCGCTACAGACTTGTAATTTGGCATGTACGTAGCCTAAGGTATTCTCCACCGATGCTATTAATTTATTTATGATTTGAATTGGGAATAGCGAAGATATGCAAGAGATAATTTTTTCAAAATGCATGTATGTGCCACTGCAGCCACAATAATAAAGCTACAGAATTGTAATTTGAAATGTACGTAGCCTATTGAATTATCCATCGATGCTGTAAATTACATTACAAACGGAGAAGAAACAGTATGACACGTGTCTTGTTAGAGTTCTTGTACCATTTGACACCTCGACGATATATGGTTCAACAGTTCTAGTCCATTCTCTCTCACCCGTTTTATTTTCGTCAGCAGTTTCCTTTGTTTTCTTTCACGAATAATGTTTTTATCCTCATCTTCAGCACTTTTTATACCCTGTACCCATTGAAAATGGGAAAAACAGGGTTAATAACTTTGTCTGAATGTATGTAACAGGCAGAAGGAGGCGTGGCAGACCCTACAAAGTATATATATTCTTGATCAGGGAGACGAGATGAGTCGATTTAGCGATGTCCGTCTGTCTGTCTGTCTGTCCGTCTGTCTGTATGAACGCGTCGTTCTCAGCAACTACAAAACCTAGAGATGCCGTTTTGGTTGCTATAGATAGGTAGTTATCTTACGCAGATCAAGTTTGTTTCGAAAATTGGATGCAACGCCCTCTTGACGCCCAAAAATCAATAAAACCCAAACAACCTCGTGTTTTTTAACATTAAAAGTTGAATAACAAGCGTAATATTCAACATAGAATGTTGTTATTCGGAACATAAGTTCTCTTGTATTATATTTAACTATCCTGAAACACGCATTGAAATCGGTTAAGAAACACAGGAGATATAAACTTCACAATAGTTGAACTTAAAAGTTCAAAAACAAGCGTAATATTAATCATAGAATGTTGTTATTTGGTATAAACGCTCTTTTTTATAATATTTAACTATTCTGAAAAGCGCATTAAAATCGGTTAATAAACAAAGTAGATATAAACTACGCAATTGCCAGCGCAGCCCAGCAGCGCAGCAGCAGCAGCGCAGCCCAGCAGCGCAGCAGCAGCAGCGCAGCTGGCGCACTTAATAAGGGACGAAGAAGTACTGCTGATACGCTTAGTGTGACAGTTTTATAAAATTGTACATAAAATAAAAGGCACAGGGTATTCTACAGTCGGGCCCGTCCGACTGATCTGCTCCGCCCATTCTGGTTTTTTCTTAATTTTTTTTAAAACAATTTTTTTTAATTAAAAAATTTTTTTTTTAAAATCCTCGTCGCACGCTGTACGCTTTATTAGATATACATATATTTATATAATCCACTTAGTACTGCTCGCTGTTGTAGCTCAACTAGAACTAACTTTATATTCGAACTGCCTGGAACCTCTGAACATTGTGTGACGTATATTTCACAGGTTCCTACAAACAGCAAAATTTGGCATGTACGTAGTCTATGGTATTCTCCACCGATGCTATAAATTTATTTATGATTTGAATTAGAAATAGCGAAGATATGCAAGAGACAATTTTTTTTCAAAATGAAAGTATGTGCCACTGCAGCCACAATAATAAAGCTACAGACTTTCAATTTGAAATGTACGTAGCCTATAGAATTATCCGTCGATGCTGTGAATTACATTACAAATTGAGAAGAAACAGTGAAGTTATGCATTAGACAATTTTTTTTATAAATATATGTAAGCGTCACTACATCCACAGTATAAAATCTACAGACTTAAGATATGGCATGTACGCAGCCTATGACATTATCCATCAATGCTGTAAATTACATTACTTTTGAATTATTTTCTGAATTCAGGTGCTCCTATGGAGATCAAGTTTGAATCGGTTTTTTTATAAAGCCTTCGTTAACCGAAAAACCAATTTGGCAACAGTTTTTAGTTTTAAAGTTACAGTTTTCAGCTTAATATTTGGGATATGGCATGTACGAAGTCTATGATCTAAATTCTCCACCGATGCTGTGTACAACACGATCGGATTAGAAACAGCGAGATAAACACAAAATACAGGGTCTACTACAGTCAGTTACGTCCGACTGTAGCTCTGTTCTCACTGGTTGTTGTTAAAATTTGTAGACTTCATAACGTCCCACAAGTTGCGGTGATAAGAACGGTCTGCCCGGGCAGAGAGCCGCTAAACCCGTTCGTAATGAATTTCACAGCATTGGATAATGCCATAGTCAGGGTACATGCCAAATCCCAATTTGGTAGCTTTTAAACTGTGGCTGTAGTGGCGCTTACTTACATTCATAAAACAATTTACTGCTGCATAACTTCGCAGTTTCTTCTCCGTTTGTAATGTAATTCACAGCATCGATGGATAATTCAATATGCTACGTGCATGCGAAATTGCAAGTCTGTAGCTTTATTATTGTGGCTGCTTTGAGTGTTTATAGTTTTCGAGATTTTTGAGGTAGGTGTAGATTTTTAATGATTCGCGGCTGAAGGAAACGAGATATCAAATGTTTGAAACAAATTTGATCTGCTTGCATTAGCTGACTACCTCAATCAGGAAAGGTGCTGTCTTTAGCTCTTATAGTTCTGAGATCTAGGTGTTCATACGGACAGACGGACATGGCTATATCAACTTAGCTAAATCAGAATATATATAGTTTGTGGGGTCTACTACGCTTCCTTCTGCCTGTTACACCCAGCTGTTATTTGCACTAAATTAAAAGACTCTTTTACTTTTTTTAAAGTACAGGGTCTAAAAATTATCTGTAAAAATATCCAATGTTTAAAATGTACTGAATTATTTGCGCAAAAAATACCCAAAATCTAAAATTCTCTGAAAAAATTAAACCTCGTGTTGGGTCGGGCCTCAAAATTGCAGCCCATGCCTATCTCTAGTGTGTACCCAATATTTGAAGGCGGAAGCACAAGCGCCTTGTCGACGTGTAGCTGTTTATTACAGGTTGCCCTGCTGTTCACAGCTGTCCTCTCACGGAGAGGTTGTTTACTGTCCGCAACCTGCGACCCGCCTGATGGTCTCAGCTTAGCCCCTTCAGAATCATCTCACTTCCGGTTCCCGAAAGGAGTATACCATACGATCAAATTTATTTCAATGAACATACAAAAACTACATTACCCAATAAAGGAGATACAAATCGATTTACATCAATTCCGTCATCTACGAACTGTAGAAATGCATAATATCTATCAATTCAGACGCTGTTATATAATAAATGTTGTTTGCAGAATTTCGGAATTAAGTGCATTTTAAGTATGTACTTTACATTGGTATTTTAAAATTCTTTACAATTGATAATATATTTGCTTAAAATGTTTATACATTATTTATACATTAATACATTAATTAATGAAATGACCAATCAGGAGGATAAGATGCTCTATGTTTAGGAAAGTTTTTATAACTTTATGCATACTAAGTTTTTGTGCATCAGATGAGACCATTATGATTATATATATGTACATTCCATTGTGATTTGTTTCCACAATGTTTTACCTTCTACACATATTTGTATTAAAAATAACTTTAACCAGTAGGGACGCAGAAAAAAATTGTATACACCAACCGATCGAGGTTAACTACGCTTCCCTCTGCCAAATCGGAAAATTTGAATGTTGCATATCTTTGATGTTTATAATCTCATCGTAATGCAATAGTCAGAATCTATGGAGAATGGCTTCAAGTCTATTGCCTTGAAAATGTGGTTGCTGCGCTTAGCTGCGGTTAGCAGAAAAAGAGGAAAAAGTAGTAAAATTTTAAAACAAACTTGGTATCTTTCCATTCTGGGATAGTCAGAAAAACATACGATTATAGCAGAAAGTTTATGAAAAATTTAAAAATAGTTAGCAGAAGTCGCATAATTCGTGCTGTTTGATGCTTCGACTACTTGCGTACTCTGTGATATAAGCAATGACTTCGGCTACAGTTTCAGGAAAAATCCCGAAGTCGCAGCCGCAGCAGCGACACAAATGAAATTGTGATCAAAATCAAAAGCCAAGGGATAGCCGCCGTGTTCAATTTTTGTAAATGTTGCCCCGGCCTCGGCTGCTGTGGCTTTCGGTTGGAAACCGGTTTGGCTTTCGGCGATAGCACGCGTCGCAAAAATGTTTCCCTGTTGCCTGTCATTTCTAAGAATTGTTTGCCTGAACTCTGTACCCTGTAAAGTAGGTGAAAAGGGTATACACTTTACGAAAATAATTAAAATAATAAAAAATTTTAATTATTTTAATTTAATGGTATTTTATATTGAACAGTAAAATTACATAATTTAAAAAATATAAATTAAATTAAATTATATTTAAAATATTTAAATATACTGTCATTGCGAGCGCGCAGCGCGAGCTGTGGCTTAGGGTATAAGACAGTCGGGCCCGACTGATCTGCTCCGCCCATTCTGGTTTTGTTATTGTCCAATGAATATTTATTAGGGAATTTCAACATAGGTACTACCAATAAATCTTTTTCCCTTCCAGGTCCAAGCATGAGAGACAATCGATAATGTTGCTGTACCTAGTTTTATTTCACATGGTTCTTTATCGGGTGTAACCATAAAACAGACAGTGTAAAGGCTGATTTCGAGCTCAGGGGAAGTACCTATCAAAAATCCATTAAACGGTTTTTGTATGCCATAAAAAGTTAGGCGCATGGCTAAAGCAAATTGATTATGCTGAAAATAAAGGAACAACATAAATTCGTTATCTTTAACACAGTTGTATATAAATAATACCCTGCCTGTATCAGCGCGCTTCATCCATCCTTTGTAATCGGTATGCCCCTGTTGTTCCTGCTCCGCAAAATACAGCCAATTATGCATACCAAGCACTGTTTTATCCCGAAGTTCTGCCAAGAAGACATGTTCAAAACTGGAGCTACCCAATAGACCCTTTCCACGAGAATATGGTGTAAACCACAGGTCCTTCAATAGCTTGAACTGATCATTATAATCATCGCTGACAATTCCTTGAAAAAAAAAATGTTTTTAAAGAGATATAAAATATTGTTCAAAAATCATTTCATACACAAACATGTTGATTTAAATATGTACACATGTTATTAAAATATATGTATTTGTGAAATAAAACCAGAATGGGCGGAGCAGATCAGTCGGACGGGCCCGACTGTCTTATACCCTGTGCCAAAGCTCGCGCTGCGCGCTCGCGTATACAGTATAAAATATTTTAAATATAATTTTTTAAAACTATCACACGGAGTGTAGCAGCAATTCTTCTTCTTCCATTTTGTGTATGCCATGCTTTACAGGCTGCGCTGCTAAAGGGCGAGCGGCGTAACGCCTGTAATATTGTTTTGTTTCATATCTCTTGTGTTTATTGACCGATTTTAATGCGCTTTTCAGGATAGGTAACTACCATACACAAGAGTATATATTCCGAGTTTCAACGTTCTATGTTCAATATTACGCTTGTTATTCGGTTTTTATTGATTAAGGCGTAAAGGGGGCGTGGCATCAAAAATTTGAAGAAAGCCTCGTCTGTGTCTGATGTATACCTATCAACTACTAAAGAGAGAATTCATGTAAATATCTCAGTGTCTTTTAAATTGGCGAATTTATTTTATTTCATTCATTGTGGGCGGCAGGGGCGTGGCATTCAAGATTTGAAATAAACTTGATCTGCGTATGGTATACACCTTTCAAAAGAGACCATAACGGCTGCTCTAGCTTTTATAGTTGCTGAGATCTACGCACTCATCCAGACGGACGGACAGACGGACAGACAGACGGACATCGCTAAATCGACTCAGCTCGTCTCCCTGATCAAGAATATATATACTTTGTGGGGTCTGCCAAGCCTCCTTCTGCCTGTTACATACATTCGCACAAAGTTATTAACCCTGTTTTTCCCATTTTTCAAATGGGCACAGGGTATAAAAATAAACTACCTACCCATGCTAGTGGTGGTAAAATGGGTACCCAGAATAAAAAATTTTGTTTTTGTTTATTTCAAATTAAATTTTTTTCACTGCTGAATAGTTTCGTACATAAGAAGTGAATTTTGTGTATTATTTTGATTTTAGTTTGTATACCCCGTACCAATTGAAAAATTGGAAAAGTAGGGTTAATAACTTTGTCAGAATGTATGTACAGGCAGAAGGGAGCTTGGCAGACCCCACAAACTATATATTATATATTCTTGATCATGGTGACGAGCCGAGTCTATTTAGCCCTGTCTGTGAGTCTGATGAACGCTGAGATTTCCTAAACTATAAAAGCTAGAGCTGCCATTTTTGGCATAAAGATAGATATACACCATACGCAGATCAAGTTTATTTCAAATTTTGGATGCCACTCCCTATTTATGCCCTAATCGATAAAAACGAAATAACAATCGTAATATTTAACATAGAGCCCTTCCCGCGAAAAAAACGTAACCAACAATTTCATATTTTACAGGAGAAGGTTTTTTTTAGTTTATTTCAATATTGCTGGATGGATTTCATTGAAACTTGGAATCAGTGTTGCCAATTTGTCCTTTTTCAGGACAGATCTGTCCTTTTTTAAACCGATCTATCCGCAAGAATTTTAAAACGTCCCCTATCCGGAAAAAATGCCTTTTTTATTTTAATCTGTCCTTTTTTCATCCTTTTTTTATTTGTATAAATCGCGCATGGAAAATATCATTTAAATCTACATGGATCGGTTTTATATGGATATTCCAATTTCTACAAACCGATTTAAAAGCAATGCAGTCGTGATATGTTTAAGTGAGATCGAATCGGGCATATCGAACAGCATAATATGGCTAGATCTAGCTTTTTTTTGTTAAGTTAAAAAATTTAAAATGCCAATTGCAAAAAATCCAGCCTTTTAAAGCCATTTAAAAAAATGGACTCTTCGTTTTTTTCTGTTTGATCTTTTCGACTTATTATACAATATACAAAATTTGGACGTGGCATATAATTCAGATGGGCCCGACTTTGTATTGTAAATATAATTTTATAAAACTCAAACGAAGCGTAGCAGCAATGCTTATTCTTCTAACTTTTTTACGTGTGCCAGCTTAATGGCTGCGCTGCTAGAGAGTGCGCAAGGCAACGCCCGCAATATTGTTTCTTTAATATTTCCTGTGTTTTCTTAACCGATTTTAAGGACACTTTTCAGGACAGTTGAATACAATAGAAAATAGTATATATTTTGAATAAAAATATTCTATGTTAAATATTACTAATTATGATCAAATATACGAGGTTGTGTAGGTTTTATTGATATTGGGCGTAAAGGGAGTGTGGTATCAAAGCTTTGAAATAAACTTGATTTACGTATTGATTACATATACCGATAGCAGCAAAAATGGCTGCTCTGCTCTAGCGTTTATCCAGACGGACAGATAGACGGGCATCGCTATATCGACACGGCTTGTCTCCCTGATCAAGAAAATATATATTTTGTGGGGTCTATAATAATAAAAAAAATTGATGAATATGTATATTATGTAAATGTAGCTTTGGCCATTTGTTCTAGCTTATTTATTGACTGAATTAACAATATTTGGCCAGTTTATTTCCCTATATTTTCCCTATATTAGATTTAACATAGTTTGTCCTTTTTTTTTAAATCTGTCCTTTTTCTGTCCTGTTTTTCGGGTTCATTTGTCCTTTTTTTATGGTGAGGAGTTGGCAACACTGCTTGGAATATTGTCTATTTAAGTTCTAAAGAACTTGTGAGATGGTTCTGAAGGGGCTAAGCTGAGGCCACCAGGCGGGTCGCAGGTTGCGGATAGCGAACGGCCTCTCAATGAGAGGTTAGTTGTGAATAGCGGGGCAACCTGTAATTAACAGCCCCGGACAAACAGCGGGTGCATCCTACGTTGGGGCACCGACAAGGCGCTTGTGATTCCGCCTTTAAAAGCATAGGTTCACACACCCCCTATCCTACACTTCTACCCGTCTAATTCCTCTCCCCAACAACATCTCACCCCGGGCCGGACGAACGTGTTAATCGTACCGTGCTATAAGTCGGCCAGGCTGAGGGCCCGGGTTAACAAAAAGCTCAGTTGCTAACGGTGTGCTCAGGCAAGTGGCGACCGCCTGTTCCATTCAGCCTTACCCGGGTACGGCGGTTCTCTGCCCGGGTGGACCTTTTTATTTCACCGCAACTCGTGGGATCCAATGAAATCCAAATAAAGTAAATAAATTTATCTCCCCGGAATTGCCGGCGGCTCATGTTGCTAGACAATATGAGGATGCACACCTAGACGGTGTGCGACCCGTGGTAGCTAATGCTCCACGCAGTCGCGCCCCGGCTAGGGGTGCATCAACTGCGCAGAGGGCGCAATCTGCGCGGCCTGCACCTGTGGTGGCTAGCATCCCCACACCCAACACTGCGTTAGCCACTCCTGCGCGGACGGTAAATGCGGCGGCATCTCGGCCTGCAGCTCAACCACATCCGCAACGGAAACCGCGGCAGAGGAAGCACGAGCCGCTTCCCCCGCGAGGCCAACCAGGCGCACTCGACGACCCAAACAGAAGGAATCTGTGCGGGTCGCGGGTGAAATGGTATCTTCGATACCTCCAGCAGGGAATGACTCCTGAGGCGGCGCGAGCCAAGTGCCTTGAGTCAAGGGCGGAAACGGGGCAGAACGCTCCAGCCACTCCAGCACCGAAGAGGACGAGTAGCACTCTAACGCCGCCCACCGACACACCCAAACGGGCATGTCCGGCGGGCTCCATCGCGGAGGCTACTTCGCCCCCTTCGGAGCAGAGCCCATCCCCTATAGCGGCGGCAAAGACAGCTGTCCAAAAAAGAGCTTCCTCCTCAAAAGCGCACACCATACCCCGCGTGTCCTACTCCGAGACCGCAAAAAGGGTTAAGGTGGCCGTGGTACCCGTGGATTACCCGCGGGTATGCCTCAGTCACGGGGACTTGTCCGCGCTCGAGGAGGCCATCCTGGATGAGATCGCTGAGCCAGGATGGGGTACTTCCATAAGATTTGCAGGCATCACCTTCCGCTTTGGCTACTTGCTAGTGGATTGCCTCAATCAAGACGCGGCAGAGTGGCTGCGTGAGGTCGTACCAAGACTCAAATCCTGGAAAGGACAACTCCTGGAGGTGAGAGCGGGCGACGACATACCGTCGCTCCATAACGTCACGATTTTTTGCCCCAGGAGCAGCGAAAGGACGACGTCGAACATTCTGGCCATGCTGAACAACCAGAATGATGTAGACGTAGACGCCTGGAAGCTTATCTCCAGGAAAAACGAGGGAACGGGCGCTCTTCTGGTTGTCGGAGTCGACGAGGCTAGTCGAGCATACATCGTGGCGGAAGGATATCAATTATCCTTCCGTTTCGGCTTTGTCTCCGTCAGCGGCCTCAGAAAGCTGAAGACTGGAGAGCAGGCACGACGTGCAGCGGCGACGACAACAACTGCTGCAGTGGAGGCAGCTGCACCCACACAAAGGGCTGCATCGGCCGAGGCGCAAGCCGAGGCAACAGCTTCTGCTGCAGCAGCAACACCATACGATGGCCCATCCACATCGGCAGCGGCAGCGGCTCGGATGGCTGCAGAGGCACTGGCTTCCGCCCAACCAGCAGCCGACAATCCCAGGTCAGGGGCAGACGACCTTGCCGAGGATGACGACCAGGCTGACGTCACCCTTGAACCGGCAGATGACATGGATGTCGACCATCCGCCCATGTCATCCCAGGAGCTGGCCGAGGAACTAGGCCTGGACGAGGCGGAGACCACAATGGTCCTTTGTGGCGGCGAGGCTCCAAGCCCACCGCACGAGGAGGGGGAGCCCGAACTATAGATGGCGACCCCCGCCGCTCAAATTGGGCTAGTCCAGGCGAACATCCACCACGCCAAGGCGGCATCCGCTGTTTTGGCTAGGATGTTCACCCAACAACAGCTTGGACTAGCCCTGGTACAGGAGCCTTGGGTAAGGCAGGGAATAAAAGGCCTGTACACAAAAGCGTCGAAGGTAATCAGCGATGAGAGGGAGGAATCCCCTCGGGCCTGTATTATGATAAGGAGATGTATTAATTACACCATACTTTCAGAATTCCTAAGCCGTGACTGCGTCCCGATCATGGTGGCCATGAGCGGGGCACCCGACACAATCTTCGTGTCGGCATATTTTCCCGGCGACGGAACCTGCCCACCCCCAGAAGTAGAGAGACTGGTGAATTACGGTAAGGAGAAAAAGCTGCCCATACTAATTGGCTGTGATGCAAATGCACACCACACTGTATGGGGCAGCACAGACACGAACAACAGGGGTGAGTGCCTCTTAGACTTTATTATACAAAATAATCTAGATATATGTAATGTCGGTGTAGAACCGACATTCGTAACAAGAATAAGAAGTGAGGTCTTAGATCTTACTCTTACAAGTAGGTCACTCAGCCAGTTCATAAAGGACTGGCATGTCTCCCCCGAAGAGTCTATGTCAGACCATAAGCTCATCCGGTTTAGACTTACGATGAGCACAGGCATTAGTCGTCCTATCCGCAACCCACGGAAAACAAACTGGGTTGACTTCAGAAACAGCCTAGAGTCAAATCTCTCCAGGGGTGGAAGGAGCATTCCTAAACACCCACTGGAGCTAGAGTCAGCTGTAGGCATTGTAAATAGCAGCATAATAGATGCTTTTGAATCTAACTGTCCGATAGGCAGACCTAGAAGAGAAATAGACGCCCCATGGTGGAACGGTAGCCTTGAAAAGCTTCGTATTACCACTCGCCAGCTCTTTAACCACGCAAGGAGCACAGGGGAGTGGGGCAACTACAAAGCTAGCCTCACACTTTATAACAAAGAGATCAGGCGGGCCAAACGGAAGAACTACAGGGACTTCTGCGAGGCCATTGAATCTACACAGGAAGGTGCCAGAATCCATAAGGCCCTTGCAAAAAGACAGCCAGACCCAAACATGGCCCTTAAGAAAGGCGATGGGAAGTTTACTGTCAACAATACCGACAGACTCCATTGCCTCTTCGATGCACACTTCCCAGGATGCGTTCAAGCGAATGAACCTGGAAGTAGCATAGGAGGATGGACAAGGCCAAGTGCAACTGATTGGAGTACCGCCAAATCAGTTGTGTCGATTGGAGAGACTGAAGTGGGCAATCGGTACATTCAAGCCCTTTAAGTCTCCAGGCCTGGACGGCATCTCCCCATCCTTCCTACAGCAGGGACAAGATACATTGTTACCAGATCTAAGAAGAATAATGATTAGCAGTCTAGCGTTAGGATATATCCCTAGTACCTGGAACAAAGCAAGGGTGGTCTTCATCCCCAAGGCAGGGAAGAAAGATATTACCAATCCCAAGTCATATCGACCTATTAGCTTGACTTCGTTTCTCCTCAAAACGCTGGAGAAGCTAGTAGATAACAGAATTAGATGCACGTTGCTGAAACAGTGTCCGTTGCAGGCAAACAGCATGCATACAGAGCAGGGCGTTCTACGGACACAGCTTTACATCAATTGTGTAATACTTTGAATAAAACAATTAACAACAAGGAAGTTGCCATCTGTGCGTTCCTTGACATAGAAGGAGCCTTCGACAACACGTCACACGATGCTGTCAAAGCAGCCCTTGATAGAAGAGGTCTGGACATAACAACCGGCAAGTGGATACATTCACTACTGGCGTCTAGACTAGCTACAGCAACAGTCGGTGACAGCACTGTCACAGTTGCTACGAAGAAGGGGTGCCCACAGGGAGGAGTACTCTCACCACTACTATGGAGCATACTAGTGGATGAACTACTCTGTAGACTTGCTGGGAAGGGCATACAATGTCAAGGCTACGCCGATGACATTGTAATTATAGCCAAGGGCAAGTTTGAGGAAACACTCTGCGACATTGTCCAATGGGTTAAGGGTGACTAAGGAATGGTGTGAAGAGGTTGGTCTCAACCTCAATCCATCAAAAACCGTAATAGTCCCCTTTACCAGAAGGTACAAGCTGCAGAGAATGAAACAGATAAGGCTAGCAGGGTGTCCTATAGAAACTAGTAGTGAAGCCAAATACTTAGGAGTTATCCTCGACAGCAAGCTTAATTTTGGAAAGCACGTAGACAGCACGGTGAACAAGTGCCTGAGAGCACTATACACGTGCCGAAGCATAGCCGGTAAATCATGGGGCACCGCCCCGCGTATCATCCGGTGGCTTTACTTAGCAATAGTAAGGCCAATGCTTACATATGGGGCTGTTGCATGGGGTGATAGAGCTTTACTCGTCACCGCAAAGAAACAGCTTCAAAGGCTTCAGAGGCTAGCCTGCACTTGCATCACAGGAGCAATGCGCACCTGTCCAACGCAGGCACTCGAAGTTCTTATAGAATTGACACCACTGGACGTGGTAATCAAAATCCAGCAAAAAGCAACTATGCTAAGATTAGCAATGGTAGGCGCAGGCAGCACAAGCATTCTGAGTAGCAGAGAACTCGATGAGGTAGCCAGGGAAATGCCCCCAATATCCCTACCAAGGGATGAGATGATAGCAGAGTACATATTCGAGCGACATTTCAGCACACACCTATGCGACAAGAAGGAATGGACTTCTCTAGAAGAATTTCATCCAATAAAAAACCACACAATACAATGGTACACCGACGGCTCACTAACACAACTAGGCACTGGCCTAGGCGTGACTGGACCTCGTCTGAAATATCATGAGGCTCTTGGCAACTGCGCCAGCATATTCCAAGCTGAAGTATGCGCCTTGGGCAGGTGTGCTGACTTCAATCTTGATCGCGGCTATCGGAAAAGAAACATCGAAATCTTTTCTGACAGCCAGGCAGCCATTAGAGCCATAAGTAGCTGTACCATCACCTTTAAGCTGGTGCATGAGGTTAGACTAAAACTAGACAGATTGGGAAAATTGAACACATTATCCTTAAGATGGCTGCCTGGTCATAGGAACGTACCTGGCAATGAGCTGGCAGATGAGCTAGCCAGATCAGGTGCTAGTACCCAAATGGTTGGACTAGAGCCTTTCTGCGGCATAGGTCAGAATGTGATATCCGAGATTCTTCGAACGGGGGAAAGGCAGAGTAGGGCAAATAGCTGGCAGAGCACCCCAGGTGTTCGGCAAGCAAAAGCTCTACTGGGAACTCACAATCCAGAAAGGTTTCAGCAGAGCATACAGCTAAGCAAGAACTCCCTCAGGATTCTCACAGGTCTTCTGGCGGGACACTGCGGGCTAAAGGGGCACCTAAAGAAACTAGGCATACGCCAGCGATGACAGCTGTAGGTTCTGCAATGCGGAGATAGAAACATCAACGCACATACTAACAGATTGCTGTGCAATAGCACGCAAAGGATACCTTAATCTAGGCAAATTCACAGTGTCAGAAAGGGAGATAGGAGTCCTCAGTCCGATGAAAATACTCGACTTCGTTCGGGACATCGGACTTATGGAAGTACTTTAAGTTCAGCAGGGGGTACAATAGATCTTATAGGTCGCGGTACAATAGCCCACGAATAATAATAATAATAATAAATTGTCTATTTAAGCTGTTATGTATATAATATATTCGTTTTAAAATTTTATTGCAAGCCATTCTATGATTTTTGTCACTTACGTTGTTTTCGCGGGCACTCGCGGAGCCTGTTTAGCTCGAGCCCTTCCCGCGACAAAAAACGTAACCAACAATCTAATTTTACAGGGGAAGGTTTTATAATTGTAAATTCGATTTGTTTATGAAACGTAAATACCAAAAAAAAAAGTTTCTAACAATATAGTATTTCAAAATAATAATAAATTCCTTTATTTTTCAAAATTAAGCCTTATTTCATGTTTTCAACTTTAATTATAATGTAAATTAAATTGTTTTTATTAAACGTAAGTCATTTTCACAATGTTTTTATCAAAACGTATTTAAATATAATATATAAATTTTTTATTTTCAAATTCAATACTTTATTTTTGTATTCAACTGTTTTATATAATTTATTTTATTTTTTTTAATTATTAGTTTTAGTCTTCATTTTCGTCAGTTTCGGTTTAACTGTTTTTGAATTTGGAAGGCTTAATTAATGTTTTAGGAATACGATTTTTTTTGCCATTGTAGATGTAATACGCAGATCAGGTTTATTTAAAATCTTGGATGCCACGCCCCCTTTACGCCAAAAAAATTAATAAAGCACTCATAACTTCGTATTTTTATACAGAAAATATTTTATAAAAAGTGGAATATTGAACATAGAACGTTGTTATGCAGGATAAATACTCTTTTCTATTATATATAACTATCCTGAAAAGCGCATTGAAATCGGTTAATAAACGCAGGAGTTAATAAAGAAACATTATTGCAGGCTTCACTTTGCTAGCCTCTGGCAGCGCGTTTTCGTATTTCTTTGAATTCTTTCTTAGTTGCGCTGTTTCGTATGTCACTTACGTCTTTCTCGCGGGCACAGCGCAACTCGTGTGATGGTTACGATATAATTGATATCTCAGTAAAAACGCAAGATAAAGTTATGCAATTTTTTGTGTCGATGAGTTGGGTGATTATGAACATACCCACTGGACCAGGCAGCGAAGGTTCGCCAAAAACTATCGTAAACGAACTCGCAAACGAAAGAAAAAGCGAAGCTAGTCGCTCGTATTTCTTATTTTGTTCTCGTTTCTACGAATTGTTCGCTCTCTCTCGTGTTCTCTTCTCCGCGACGTTTTTCGTTTCGTTCGCACTCAGCGACGCGCAATCGTTCCTTCTCTGTCTCTGTCGTTCCCTCTCACTGAGAGGCTCTCAGTACGTCTCGCTGGTCGCGTCGTTGTTGTGAATTTTTCGCATTCTCTTTTCATTTGCGTTTTCGGCTTGTTAATCGCGACAGACGCGCATAAAATTTGTGGTGAAATAAGGAAAAAGTTTGATGGTAAGTATTTAATAAATTTATAATTATTCAATTGTGCTATTGTTTGTGCAATATAAAAATGTGATCATTTTTATTAAAAACAATAACTATAATTCAATAATTTTATTGTTTTAATTGCGCTTTTATTTATTTCCATTTTTATTCGCAGCTCCAAACGAAAACTGTTAAACTACGAAGTCGCAAATAAAATGTGTTATAATGTTATGTTATGTATATGTGCAATAAAAATTTGAGGAAATAAAATAAAATTTGGTATGCAATTAAAATTGTATTTTATTTAATAAAAAAAAGTATCGCAAAAGGTTCGCAAACAAGTCGCAAAAGATATCGAAATAGGCTCGCAAACGATTCGCTAGCGAATCGCAAAAGATATCGCAAAAGGTTCGCAAACGAGCTCGAAACGAACGTTCGTAAACGAAACTTTCTCTGCCACAAACTGAGCGACGGGTAATTCGTTTGAGAATCGTTTGCGAAAGCGCCGGCGATACTCGTCGTTCGCCAATGTTTCGCCTAAATCTCGTAGGCGATATCGTTTCCGAGCTTTTGGTCCAGTGGGTAATTGCATCGAGAACCGAAATCGAAAAAATGTTGGTTACGTTTTTTTCGCGGAAAGGGCTCGGTATATTCTTGTTTATAGTAGTATCGCGGTATTGATAAGGAAACAATTATGAATCCAGGCAATACCAGATATTTATTAAATTATTACAAAGTTTTGATGATTAAAGTTAAAGTTGTTGCAGAGTTGCAGAGTTGAAGTTGTGTATCAGCCTCACTAACGATATCGATGATATCGATAAATGTTAGGATAGGCCAAGTTGACAGAATTGCCAGAGCGTGTCCGCCACATGATTCCTCCGCTAGATGAAGGCCTATCGGAATCGTACTGAGTCTCGCACTGATCGTCCGGATTGCATAGTGTAGGGGTATAGCTTCGTCCGTTCTGGAGCCACATTGTTTGAATCACTGGTTGGGTTAAGTGGTGACGGAGGAACGTCCAAAAATGCTGGTTTTAAGCGATCAATCGATACATTTATCATTCGCTGACCCATTTGTAGTTTAAAGAATTTTGGGCCTTCATAGAGTGCTTCCAACGGAGCTTTTACACGATCCACTCGCACAAAGACATGTGATGCTTCCCTCAACGCTGACTGTAAAAAAAACTTCTTTTGATCCATGACTGGATGTATTTGATGGAGGCAAAGATTGTTTCGTTCGCATCGTCTTCACTGGGCTTCACGAATTCTCCTGGAATGCGAAGCTGGGAGCCAAAAAGTATCTCCGCCGGGCTCGCTTGAAGATCTTCCTTCCACGTCGCACGTAGTCCCAACAGAACTAAAGGTAAGATCTCGCTCCAGATGTTGGTCTCGTGACATTTGATTGCCGCTTTTAGAGTTCGGTGCCAGAGTTCTATCAACCCGTTGGACTTTGGTCCGCTGTGGTCCGCAAGTGTTTAATGCCTAGAATGCGCATTAATCCAGAGAACAGTGCCGATTCAAACTGGCGGCCAAGATAGCTAGTTATTCGTAGAGGAACTACGAATATCGAAATCCAACCATGGATGAGCGCTGATGCGACCGTTTCCGCTGTAATATCTGGGATAGGAATCGCTGTTGGTCATTTGAAGAATCTGTCTATGCATATAAGACAATACCTATTCTCTTTTGAGACAGGAAGCGGCCCAATTATGTCAATATTGATGTGATCAAAACGCCGGTCAATCGGTCCGTAGCTTTCTAGTGCAGATTTGTTGTGTCGCTGAACTTTGCATCGTTGGCAATGCACGTTCGCACAAAATTCCCAATATCTTTCGCCATAGCAGGCCAAACAAAACGATCCGACACTAATTTTGCCGTGGCCTTGCGCCCAGGATGCGCCAACTGATGCAATTTTTCCATAACTTGTTGTTTGAAGCGGGGATAAACGGACGAATTCTGCTCTCACTCACGTCGCAGTAGATTGACGCAATGGAATTTAGGAGTATCGTTTTTTTTTTTTTTCAAATTCAGGGAAGTGTTGTTGCACTCTTGGGCAGCTGCGATTGATTCAAAGTCAATTTCCGTTATAGCATTTATTCTGGAGAGCACATCTGCTACTTCGTTATCTTTTTCCAGGGAGATGACGGATATCTGTGGCCAATGGAATCCCACTGTCGTGCTTGTCTTGGTGGAGCCTTGTCCATATTTTGCGAAAACGCAAATATTAATGGCTTATGATTCGTGAAAACGGTGAACTATCTTCCTTCCAGAATAAATCTAAAGTGCTCTAAAGCCAGGTAAATCGCGAGAAGCTCACGATCGTAGGTGGCATATTTTTTCTGAGCTGGATTACGTTTTTTGGAGTAGAAACCTAATGGCTGAAGATGGCCATCTGTGAGTTGATGTACCACCGCTCCCACTGCTGTATCTGACGCATCTGTACATAGCGACAGAGGTGCTTGACGCGACATGAAAGCAAGCAGTGCTGCGTTAGCTAATTGGTTTTTGCACGTCTGAAATGCCTGTAGCGCGTCTTCTGTCCACCTGATCGGGGTTGTATCTTTCTTCTTATTACCAGTTATGAGCGACTATAAAATCATCTGACCGGTTGCTGCTTTTGCTATGAATGGCCGGTAGTAATTTACCATGCCAAGAAATTTTCTTAATTAATTTGGCGTTGTGGACTGCGCAAAATTCCTTATCGCCGATACTCTGGATTCTATTTCATGGCCAAGAAATTGTAGGTTTTCTCTTCCAAATGGACATTTTTTGCAGTTGTTATCCCTGAGTCGATTGAAAACAGTTCTCACATGGTGTTTGTGCTCGTCGAGGCTCGTAGATGTCGTCGATGTAGACAAATACGAATTCTAGGTCCTGCTAGTTTACGTCGGGGTCAGCAGTTATCGGGGTATTGATAAGGAAAGAATTCTGAATCCAGGCAATACCAGATTATTACAAAGTTTTTATGATTACAAAGTTAAAGTTGTTGCAGAGTTGCAGAGTTGAAGTTGTGTATCAGCCTCACTATCGATATCGATGATTCAATAAATGTTAGGAAAGGCCAAGTTGACAGAGTTGCCAGAGCGTGTCCGCCACAGTAGTTACCTATCCTAAGATGTGCATAGCGCAAATCGGCCAATAAACTCTAGACATATGAACGCCGCAGCGCGGCCTTTAAAGCATGGCATACACAAACCAGAATGGGCGGAGCAGATCAGTCGGACGGACCTGACTGTAGAATACCCTGTCCCCTTAACTTTATATTCAATTTTATAAAACTGTCACACTAAGCAGCAGTACTTTTTGCTCTTCCCTTTTTACGTGCGCCAGTTGCGCTGCGCTGCGCTGCTGCTGCTGCGCTGCTAGGCTGCGCTGCCAATTGCGTAGCTTATATCTACTTTGTTTATTAACCGATTTCAATACGTTTTTGAAGATAGTTAAATATAATAAAAACGAGTTTATATACTGTTGTGACTGTGCTAGGCGTATGCTAAATCAAGACTGAGTTTATTGTGTGTATTCAGTACATGTGTTAGTAAATGCGTTTGAGAATACATAGTGTTGTAAAACGTAAGCATAGTTTAAATAATGAAGAGTATTTAGGGTGACCATATTACATTCATATTATATCTCCCCCCTTAAATTCAGATGTTAGTTTCTTTTATTTTGAAAATCAGTAGGTGAAAATCTGCGAACTTCTTTGCGTTGCCTAGTGCTCGTCCGAACTGGAACGCCTGATGAACATGCTTCGACTCTGGGTTGCACAGGTTGAGATTCTACTTCGGTTGATTGTGATGTATCTGCAAATCCAGTTTGTACCGATGGATTAGGGCCATAGTCACCGGCTTGTTGATGCTGAGATTGAATTTGAGTTTGATCAAAAATCCAGGGAAACTCATCACTGTTGAGGTCTCTGGTTGTTGCTGTTAAGTTGCGTGGCTAGAGTTGATTGATGTGTCGCTTTAAATACTTATTGTCTGTGCGGACAACATAGAGCATACGACCGAGTGATCTATGAACGATAGCTGCTATCCATTTTCTTACCTAGAGAAATTTCGAGCGAAGACAGTATCGTTGACTTGATATTTAACAGATGAATGCTTCTGTTCAGAAGCTGCTGGTTTCTCGAACAGCTGACTGAGAATATTGCGTACTGGTCGACTGTGAAGTAGTTCTGCTGGTGATTTTCCCTCTGAGTTTGGTGTAAAACGATACGATGAAAGATATTTAAATAAAGCATTTGTTGTTGAAAGCCCTTCTTTAATATTTAATCCGACTGAGACCTTAAACGACTGGACGAATCGATCAGCCAATCCGTTGGATGCTGGATGGAAGGGTGCTGTAGTTATATGCTGTATACCATTTCTTGTGCGAAATTCTTTAAATGCATCGGACGTCAGTTGAGTGCCATTATCGCTTACAAGAGTTTTTGGGTAACCTTCGATCGCGAAGATTGCTGCTAAAGCTGAAATAGTTTTGTCTGCTGTAGTTGTTGACATGTTGACCACAAAAGGGAACTGGGAGAAGGCGTCTACACATATTAACCACATTGAGTCATACGTACTCCTTCGTATGTACTCCTTCCCATGGCTGTGTTGCTTTTGGCCAACTGCTGAAATGTTTTGGTGGTGAAGAATTCCTTATCTTACATATGTTGCAACTCTTAGCGATATTCTCTATGCTTTGATCGATACCAGGCCACCAAACGTGCATACTTGCATACTTGCTTCATCCTTGCTATGCCCCAGTGACCTTCATGTAGAAGTTTCAGGATTTCTTCTTGTAGAGCTTGTGGAATAACAATGCGAATTGCATCTGTGTGTAGGCATAGTAGGTCATTGTTTATTGTAAGAGCGTTTCGGCGAATAAAATATTTCGCTAGATGTGGATCGTTGAGTTTTTCAGGCCAACCGTTACAAACAAAGTTTGTTACTTTTTTGAGAACGTTGTCTGCTTCTCCACATTTTTTAATAGTTGCTGCGTTAATTGGTGGTGCTATTGTTACATTATAACATTCCTCTTTGTTGTAGAAGCTTCAATCCGATTGTAATGGAAGACGTGATAAAGCGTCTGCGTTTCCATGCATTGCTGTTGACCTGTACTGTATATCGAAGGAATAAGCCAGTAAGGTAATTGCCCAACGCTGTAATCGATTAGAGGTTATTACAGGTAGGTGTTTGCTTGGATTAAATATAGCAACTAGCGGCTTATGGTCCGTAATCAGTTTAAATCTACGGCCATATAGATACCGGTGAAAACGTTGTACTCCGAAAATAATGGATAGTGCTTCCTTTTCGATTTGGCTGTACTTTATTTGATGCTTATCTAACGTTTTCGAGGCAACAGCAATTGGTCTCTCTTCCCCATGCTGCTTGCTGCTGAGATCCCCATACGAAAAGTATATTCTTTCGGCGTGGTTGGTTCAATGGTGATGCCAACTGTGAAAAATTAGGTATAAAAAAATCTCGCGCGCTCAACCTGACAGTCGGGCAAGCCCGACTGTCTTATACCCTGTACCACAGCTCGCACTGCGCGCTCGCCCGTACTATATATAATGTAAAATATTCTCTTAATATTATTTATTGAAAGTACCTTCAAATGTACTAATTATAGTTTTTAATAGTTCAGCGCCAAAATGCGCGAACGAACACACACACACACACACACACATAAACAAGAGTCCTATTAAATAAATAATTAAACGCACGAATTGCACGCAACGGATCACGCCTAATTCACTAACTTAACGGTCGCAATGATAATCGCGCTTTAAACTATTTATAATAGTACGAATATTATAAATATTTTAAATATTTTAAAAATTACACAACGTATTAGGCAGCAATCGAACGAACGCACAAAACGATCTGACGATGTGGCAACGCTACCGCCAATACTCAATTTGGCACGATGAAGGTAGCGCTCAAACACTTGTCGCTTGCTTTTTTTGCGTAATCTTATTTTGGCACCTTGCAATTGGTGTTGTTTACATGCGTACATGCACACATACATATATGGTATTCGTCTATTCTACTTGTATGTGTGTTTCTGTTTATACATACATACATACACTTGCTGGGCCGCAGGGCCCGTGCGAAGCAATACATGCAGTATTGAGTAGCTTATATCTCCTATGTTTATTAACCGATTTTAATGCGCTTTTCAGAATAGTTAAATATAATTAAAAAGAGCGTTTATACTAAATACCAACATTCTATGATGAATATTACGCTTGTTTTTGAACTTTCAAGTTCAACTATTGTTAAGCTTATATCTCCTGTGTTTCTTAACCGATTTCAATGCGCTTTTCAGGATAGTTAAATATAATACAACAGAGCTTATGTTCCGAATAACAACCTTCTACGTTCAATATTACGCTTGTTATTCAACTTTTTGTGTTAAAAATTCGAGGTTATGTGAGTTTTATTGATTTTTGGGCGTCAAGGGGGCGTGGCATCAACGATTTGAAATAAACTTGATCTGCGTATTGAATACACCTACCGATAGCAACCAACACGGCATCTCTAGCTTTTGTAGTTTCCGAAATCGACGCGTTCATCCAGACGGACAGACGGACAGACAGACGGACATGGCTATATCGACTCAGCTTGTCTCCCTGATCAATAATATATATACTTTTTGGGGTCTGCCACGCCTCCTTCTGCCTGTTACATACATTCTGACAAAGTTATTAACCCTGTTTTTCCCATTTTTCAAATGGGCACAGGGTATAAAAAGCGATCGATTTTTGTCAATGAAATTTTAGCGCCCGTGGGCGCTATGGCACATTTAAAAGTGTCACATCACCCGCACCGAAAATGTCAAACTGCCCGTGGGCCTTATGATATTTTCAACCTGTGTCATAACGCCCTCAATTTCTTAAAACTTGCAAAGTTCAAGATTCACTGAACGTACCGTTATTAAAAGTACAGTTTAATGTGTTATCTCGTTTGCGCTTTACATGTTTTTGGCACAATAATATTCTATTTAGTTTGTGATTGATCTCGAAACTAAGTGCACGTGAAATGGAATCTGTTTATGAATATAAAATTGTACCTGGATTTAGAAAAAATTCTAAGTTGCTGCTTCTTACAAGCCAACAACAATTGTTTAAAATTAAAAGTGTTTGGAAGGAAAGTTCGCGTTATATTTGCTACATAAAAGACTGTTTATACCAGGTATTTTATTATTATTAGGTTCGGGCGTTAATGCACTTCTCATAGTGTCATAAGGCCGACAAGAAAAATGACAAAAAGCCCGCAGGCGATATGACACTTTCATGACATAGCGCCCACGGGCGCTATGACACCGGGCGTTATGCCATGCACCCGAGCACTACACCTAATGATGCTCTAGACGCTATTACTGATGTGCTTCTCATCGACTTGATTGCACGTAGATCAGCCACTATGTCAGCTTAAGTTTTGATCATTCTAGTATTCTGACAGAATATAGGAACGGACTACTGCACGCCCACAGTTAGCCCGGTGTCTCACTACCACTACCTCATTCCGGACCGCGAAGAGTGGACCCGAGGCTTACCCGGCCAAGTGATGATATTACGACGATAGCCAATAAAACACCAACAGGAAAGGTGTATGCATATACTCTGATAGCCAGGCAGCCATCAGAGCTTTACAAGCGATGTCTTATAACTTTAGGGTTGTTAGAAACTGTCGCAAATGGAGATGGCCAACCAGTTTAAGATCCACCTTATTTGGGTCCCAGGACATAGGGATATCGAAAGTAACTGCATTGCAGATGAGCTAGCAAGACATGGCACTACAATGACTCTCCTTTCTGATGCTCTCATGCGGCCCGACTTCGCCTTAACTTCCACGACTTCTGCAGAAGCTGCGGCGATGAAGATGAGGAAGAGACCGCCCCACACTTCTTTTGTACATGCCCAGCCTTTTGTAGGAGCAGACATCGATTTCTGGGATCGTATTTCTTTAATTGTTTTTTTAAATGCCGACTAAGACCAGTCAGACAAGAAAAATTAAATTACACATTAAAATTAGGAATAATAAAATTAAAATTTAAAAAATAAAATTTAATTTAAAAATATAAGAAAACCAGTAAGGACGGAGCTACAGTCGGACGCAACCGACTGTAGGAGACTCTGTACTTTGTGTTTTCTTCGCTGTTTCTTATTCGATCGTAATGTAATTCACATCATCGATAGGGATTGTCATAGACTACGTACATGCCACATCCCAAATCTTTAGCTTTAAAACTTGAGCTTTAAAACTGCAAACTGTTGCTAAATTGGTTTTTCGGTTAGCGGAGGAATGAGAGGAGTTATCAAAAAACCCATACTAACTTGATCTGATGGATGCATAGAAGAACATAAATACCAAAAAATGGTATTTCTAGCTCTTATAGTTTGCAAGATCTAGGCGGCTTCTCTGTCTGCGCTATCTTCGCTGTTTCTTTTCCGTTGGTAATATAATTCACAGCGTTGATGGATATTGCCATAGGCTGCGTACATGCCAAATCCCAAGTCGATAGCCTTTAAACTGTGGCAGTAGTGGCGCTTACATACATTTATAAAACAATTCATTGGTGCATAACTTCGCTGTTTCTTTTCCGTTTGTAATGTAATTTACAGCATCGATGGGTAATTCAATAGTCTACGTACATTTCAAATCACAAGTCTGTAGCTTTATTATTGTGGCTGCAGTGGCACATACATGCATTTTGAAAAAAATTGTCTCTTGCATATCTTCGCTATTTCCAATTCAAATCATAAATAAATTAATATCATCGATGGAGAATACCTTAGGCTACGTACATGCCAAATTACAAGTCTGTAGCGCTATTATTGTGGCTGCTGTGGCGTTTATAGTTTTCGAGATTTTTGAGGTAGGTGTAGATTTTTGATGATCCGCGGATGAAGGAGGCGAGATATCAAAAGTTTGAAACAAACTTGATCTGCTTGCATTAACTGACTACCTAAATCCGGAAAGGTGGTGTCTTTAGCTCTTGTAGTTGCTGAGATGTTCATACGGACAGACGGACAGACAGACAGATATACAGACATACAGACGGACAGACGGACATGGCTATATCAACTCAGCTCGTCGTCCTGAGTCAGAATATATATACTTTGTGGGGTCTACCACGCTTCCTTCTGCCTGTTACACACAGCTGTCATTTGCACAAAATTAATAGACTTTTTTACTTTTTTAAAGTACAGAGTCTAATAAGAAAATCTAGGGAAAGAATAAATTAAAATATGAAATCAAATTTAAATAAAAAAGAAATATATAAACTGAACCAGAATGGGCGGTGCAGATTATTCGGACGGGCCCGACTGTCTTATACCCTGTGCCAAAGCTCGCGCTGCGCGCTCACAAATACAATTTATAATTTTAAATAAAATTTAATTTATTTATAACGAATAGTATGGGCACGCTTCGTCTCGTTTATATCTTTTGTGTTTATTAACAGATGTCAATGCGCTTTTCAAGATGGTTAAATATAATAAAAGAGAGTTTATGTTTCAAATAACAACATTCTATGTTCAACATTACGCTTGCTATTTAACTTTGTATGTTCAAATGTTCTCACAATCGCTCAATCGCCCAGCAGCGTGTTTGGTATTGCTATCCCTCTCGCACACTATTTCCAAGCGTAAGGCGGCTGAGCTGCATCGGCGTGTACATGCAGTATTACGGCGCTTATATCTCCTTTGTTTATTAACCGATTTCAATGCGCTTTTTAGGACAGTTAATTATTATATTAAAGAGTATATATTCAACAATAACAACATTCTATGTTCAATATAACGCTTGTTTTTAAACTTTTAAGTTCAACTATTGTGAAGCTTATATCTCCTGTGTTTCTTAACCGATTTTAATGTGCTTTTCAGGATAGTTAAATATAATACAAGTGAGCTTAACAATCTTCTATGTTTAATATTACGCTTGTTATTTAACTTTTTATGGTAAAATATAGGGACGGGGCAGATCAGTGGGACGGAGACTACAGTCGGACGTAACCGACCGTAGGAGACCCTTTACTTTGAGTATATGTACATACAAACACAATCAGACGCACATACACTAAGCTAGCTGCGTATGCAAGGCACAACACCTCCCCTCTGCCTAGTGCGGCAAATTCTCTGTGGCATATGTTCGCTGTTTCTTATCCGATCGAAACAAAATTAGCGTCGATAGAGAATGTCATAAACTAGTTAAATACCAAATTACAAATCAATAGCTTTAAAACTGTGGCTACAGCAGCTTTTTGCGGTTTGCGGGGGAAGGGGGGGAGGTATCCAAAATCTAAAACAAACTCGTGCTGCTTACTAAATAGGGGAACCTGAATCCCGAATATGGTGTCTCTAGCTCTTATAGTTGCTGAGATCTAGGTGTTCATACAGACGGACAGACAGACAGACGGACAGACGGACAGACGGTCATGGCTATATCAACTCGGCTTGTCGTCCTGATCAAGAATATATATACTTTGTGGGGTCTGCCACGCCTCCTTCTGGGTGTTACGCACATTTCCTCTTTGCACTAAACTAATAGACCCTTTTTACTTTTTTAAAGTAAAGGGTCTAAAAACACGAGGTTGTGTGGGTTTTATTGATTTTTGGGCGTAAAAGGGTCGTGGCATCCAAGATTTGAAATAAACTTTATCTGCGTATGGTATATACCTACCTATAGTAACAAAAACGGCTCTAGCTTTTATAGTTTCCGAAATCGACGCGTTCATACAGACGGACGGACAGACAGACAGACGGACATCGCTAAATCGACTCAGCTTGTCTTCCTGATCAAGAATATATCTACTTTGTGGGGTCTACCACGCCTCCTTCTGCCTGTTACATACATTCTGACAAAGTTATTAACCCTGTTTTTCCCATTTTCAATGGGTACAGGGTATACAAATTAAAGATCAATGCGGATCATCAGGCAGGCCTACATACTGGCCAGCAGATCCAAGGAAACTACCAGATCTCATAGACTTCGCTATCACCAGAAAAATTCCACGATCCACAATATGCGCAGAAGCACTAGCGGATCTGTTTTCCGATCACTCTCCAGTGATTTTTAACATCTCGGAAAGACCACTCCACCTGCACCTCCGCACAGACTAGTATCCAACAAAACAAACTGGTTTAAGTATAAAAAATTCATAAGCACTCACATCGAATTGGATCCTCGCCTCCACTCCGATGCAGATATTGACACTTCCGTCAAAGCACTCGAGTCAACCCTTAAGGCAGCAGCACAAATCGCTACTCCACAAGAGCGTCCACACTCATCAATCCGAAACATAAACAATCGCCAAATTGAAAATTTAATTCTTACCAAGCGACGACTACGACGAGAATGGCAACAAAACAGATCCCCAGCTTCAAAATCGATCCTAAAAAGAGCAACACGGAATCTAAGAAAAGCTTTAAAAAACGAGGAGGACCAAGCTCAACGCCGGTACATAGAACAACTAAGCCCAACTAGTACTAAGCATCCACTCTGGAAAGCTCACCCGAGCCTAAGTGCCCCGACTGAGACGCAATCACCTATAAGGGACAACAAAGGGAAGTGGGCCCGTAGCGACGAGGAAAAGGCAGCGGTGTTTGCTACCCATCTGCAACACGTTTTCCAACCAAATTCATCAACAAACTCTTTCGCACTACCATTACCATCACATATCCAACAAAGTATGACTCTGATTTTCCAACAAGAAGAGGTTTCCAAAGCAATTAAAGAAAAACTCAAGCCTAAAAAATCTCCAGGCCATGACCTAATAACATCCAAAATGCTAATTGAACTGCCCGATTGCGCTATAAACTATGTCACTAAACTATTTAATGCTATAGCCAAGCTCGGCTATTATCCTCAGCAGTGGAAGAAATCCATAATCGTCATGATCCCAAAACCAGGAAAGGATAAATCGCAACCGTCATCGTATAGGCCAATAAGCTTACTCCCAAGTCTATCCAAGCTTTTTGAAAATGTAATTATGCTACGCATTGGTCCATACCTCCAATCCCACAACATCATCCCCCACATCAATTCGGATTCCGAGAAAAGCATGGAACAATTGAACAGGTCAATCGAATTACACTGGAAATCCGCACAGCATTTGAACGCCGAGAATACTGCACAGCCATCTTTCTTGATGTCGCCCAAGCTTTTGATCGCGTCTGGCTGGAAGGTTTAATGCACAAAATCCAAACACTCCTACCGCAATCCACACATAAGTTATTGGCATCTTACCTCAACCAAAGGGTATTCTCAGTCAGATGCAATTCCCATACCTCGAACGAGTACCCAATAAAAGCAGGAGTTCCACAAGGTAGTGTACTAGGACCTTTCCTATATATCCTGTACACCTCAGATATCCCAACAAATACTCGCCTTATTACGACGACATTTGCCGACGACACAGCAATACTGAGCCGTTCCAGAAACCCACAAACAGCGTCAATCCAACTGGCAAATCATCTAACATCCATCGAAAAATGGCTTGCAGACTGGCGGATTTTGGTCAATGAGCAAAAATGCAAACACGTTACGTTCACGCTCAACCATGGCGACTGCCCTCCACTTACACTAAATAACGTGCAAATTCCACAATCCAATTCGGTAACATACCTTGGTATCCATCTGGACAGAAGACTTACTTGGCGTCACCACATAGAAGCCAAGAAAACTCAAATAAAAATGAAAGCGTTACACCTCCACTGGCTAATCAATCCGAGATCACCTCTTAGCCTAGAGTACAAAGTCCTTCTCTACAACTCCACAATTAAACCCATCTGGACATACGCTTGCGAGCTTTGGGGCAACGCAAGCAGCACGAACAAGGATATTATCCAACGAATCCAATCGAAAATTCTACGAACATTAACTGGTGCACCATGGTACATGCGAAATGATAACATCCACTCAGACCTCAACATTCCATCCGTAGTAGCGGAAATTCAGCGACGTAAATCCAATTACTCCTTGAAACTATCCGAGCACCCCAACCAACTTGCTAGATCGCTCTCCCAGTTGGGGAATCGAACACGTCTCCGCAGAAACGACTTTCCAGCCCAACTACTAATTCTTAGGGCCACCATCCATAACCCATCAATATAAGAGGTTACTTTCATATTAGCATATAAGATTTTAATACTTATTGTAAAGTCAAACTTAAAGATAGATTCAATAAATAATAAAATAAGTGTAAAAAAAAAAGAAATGCGGATCATATCAGGTGGGTAGAGCCTTGTTAGATTCAGGATCACAGATCAACTTTATCACAGAAGATCTTGCGAACAAAATGAAATTAAAATTGAAATTGAAGTCGATCTTATCATATTAACCAGAAAGGCGTGTTGATACTACCATCCCACAGGAAATTGAGTTAGCTGATCCCTTGTTTTTATTAAAAATTATCAAATTAAGGTAGATACAGATTCTCAGACGTTTAGAAAAACTGTATTTGGTTGGATCAATTTCCGCCAACGTCTGTCAACCTACTTCACTTATTAGCATTTCGGAAGAACAAACTAGTTGTATTCTGGAATTTAAAAGATATGCCAAACGCTAAAGCAGATTTATTTACCATAGAACAACAGCTTTGCGATAAAACATTTACGCAAAAAGTAATACGTTTACCCTCGGGTCGGATTAGTCTAACTCTGTCATTAAAATCTAGTCCGTTTTGTTTGGGATCGTCTTACGAAACTGCCAAAAGACGTTTCATGGCACTTGAAAGAAGGATGACCAAGCAGCTAGATATTTGTCAGATGTACATGTCTTTCATGAAAAAGTACTGTAGCGCGGTTACAGCATTGATTTGAATAAAAACGATCTTTACTCAAAAGCGCCATCTGGTGACTTTGGTGAGCAGATAAGCTAGAAAGAAATTGCGCCTTTTTCTTGTGCTTATATACTGACAGACATTTCTGGAAAAAGAGAAATTGCGCTATTTTGCTGCTGACATTATTTGCAAAGATTTTTAGCGGGAGAGAAATTGCGCCTTTCTTTAGTAACTGTTAGTGATAGCAAGTTATCTGCAATAGGTATTCTCTCATTGGAAAATATGTTAGCCCATCAAATTCTTTTCGAACGTCAAGCAGAGCAGTTGATCATTTATAAAACGCTCAGTGAAAGTAATACTTTTTGCTTGTCAAAAGCTAAAGTGCAAAAACTTTGAAAAACAAATTCGTTTAAAATACTGTGTCCAATGGTTGCTACTGTGGATTTCTTGGCGAGCCTTTTTTGCCACAAAATTATTATTTTCAGTTAGTAAAAGGTTCAATTGATTTAAAAAAGTTTATTCGATGACAAAAGATCAAACGAATCTGAAAAGGAAATATATAAAATCATTTAAATGCAATTAATTTAGCTTCTCAAACTCAGCTTAATTTGTCTCAGCTGTTATCAGCTCATTTTTTTCTCTTTCTTTTCCCTTTTCGTTCTGCCAAAATTGGTTGCACTAGTGATGCGCATCAGAGATGAACAAGTTAATAATTTAACATCTTTTCCGCTAAAAAAATTTAATATCATATAATAGTTTTTATTTATTTATTTAATTCTTTAGTGTTTATTTAATTATTCTTATTTTATTTATATGTTTTAATAATTGTTTCCTCATGCCATTTTATAAAATTATACATGTTTATTTTAAGTTTTAATAAATTATTTATAATGTTTTAAAATTTTATTCTTGTGATTTTCCCACTGAACAAATGAATCTGTTGAAGCTTATCAGTTTTTTTTTTGGGTCATTCATATTAATTACACTTCTTTTTTTGGCAATTAATTGGATTTGGTAGGGTAAGCGAAAAGATCCTCTATGACATCTGAGATCTTAAAATCTAACGTATATGTTGTCGGCGAAAGACGAATTTAATTCAGCTGCTCAACTCTTTTAAAATAAATCGCACATGTTTAACGTTATAATAATAATGTTTATTCATTTGAACCAGCGAGCGAGCTAAGAGCGAGCGACGCGCTTAAAAAACATTCGTCTGCTTCTCCCGCTTTCGTAAAGACAACTAACATAAGTATCGAGAAACAACATAAGTATCGATAACCTTTCATGATACGCTACGTTACTCGATTAGTATTTCATAACATCGATAAATGTAAACAAAAGATGGCAATATTAATTCAGTTAAATTCAAATTTCAAATTATGGCGGCAACATTCCCCCCCTTGTAATTGATCCTCAGGGTCAGTTACAATCTTCTATGCCGACATCCAGTATCGCTACTTTCGTTGCAGGCCTTTCCATGACGCCGTGTTGGGTCTGAATGGTCACACGCCGAACTTGTCCGTCCTTAGCCAGAATTGTTCTGCGCCCTTTCGGCCAGAGATTTCTGGGCAGAGTGTCGTCTACTACTATTACAATGCTGTCCACTTTTATTGGCGGACATTTCTGGAACCATTTAGTGCGTCTGGTCAGCACTGGTGTGTACTCCTTAACCCATCGTCGCCAAAAACGATCTCCAAAGAGCTGTACTTGGCGCCAACGCTGCCTCAAATCCATATTTGGCACTGCAAGCGGCTTGTATCCATTTGATGAACCTAGTAGAAGATGATTTGGTGTCAGTGCAATGTCGTCCATTGTATCCAGGCTCACGAAAGTGGGCGGGCGCGAGTTAATGATAAACTGCGCTTCCATCAGCGTACTTCTCAGGCTTTCGTCGTTGAAGGAGTAGTGTGGACAAATACTTTTAAGGACGGTTTTTGTCGTGCGCACATGGCGCTCCCATGCACCGCCCATATGTGGTGCCGCTGGTGGATTAAACCGCCATTTGATGGAGTCGTATTTGACGGATATTTTGTCAAAATCGACTTTAACGAGCTCCTCCCGTACAGCCTTCTCAGTAGCTTTGAAATTAGTGCCGTTGTCTGAGTATATCTCTCTTGGAGTCTCGCGCAGTGCCATGAAGTTTCCCAGACACATGATGCATGAGCTTGTGTCTAGACTGTGCGCAACTTCCAAATGAACTGCGCGTAATGTCAAGCAAGTGAAAAGTGCGATCTATCTCTTTTCTTTGCGTCTGCCGAAGTTGACTAAGATAGGGCCGAAATAGTCCACTCCCGTGTATGTAAACGGCATTTCAAAACTACCCAATCTGGCCTTGAGTATGGGAGACATTTGTGGTTGATCTGGAGTAGCTCCGGTCACTCTGCATTTCTGACACTTCTTCTGAACAGATTTATATAAGACTCGTAGTCGCGGAATGTAGAAGGTGCCTCTAATGTCATTTATGACAGATTCGTGAGCAAGGTGATGATATTTCTCGTGGTAGCTCTTACACACCAGAAATGTTATGTAGCTCTCCGAAGGTAGAATCACTGCATCTTTCATGAAGTCGACTGCGTTCATTCTCCCTTGCACGCGCAAAACATCTGCGCTGTCCAGGTATACATTCAATCCAATCAGTCTGCTCCTTCGGCTAAGGGGCAGTTTCGAAGCTAAGTTGTGGACTTCTTCTGCAAACACAAATCCTTGTGCTTGCCTGTACAGTAGAGTTTGTGCTGTCTCTATGTGTATAATTGATACGGTAATGGCATGGTACGTCCGGCGCATTTTTCTCGCAGCCGCTCGATGTACAATAGAAAGGTTGCTACGGCACGATACAAGCGACGCCAATCAGAAAAATATTCAAAGTTGGGTTCGACTTGACCCGTCTTGCAGACAACGAGGACGTGTTTACGGATTTCCGTTGTGTCTGTCGCATCAGGATGGTCGGGTGTTTCCGGCCACTGGTTGTTAGGACTCCTCAAGAAGTCAGATCCACCAAGCCAATGCGTCAGCTGTGGATTCTTGTTGAACTTCGTAGCGCCGTCAGCGACGTTAAGCTTCGTCGAAACCTAGCGCCATTGTTTAGCATTAGATAACTTCAAGAACTCTCCGACTCTGTGCATCACGAACTGTTGAAAGTTACGGGGATCCATAACCAGCCAATGAAGAACGGTTTTTGAGTTTGACCAGTAGGTAGTGCTATCAATATGAAGTTTTCGTACGGCGATGACCTTTTGCGCTAAGCGTGCGCCCATTACCGCTGCCTGAAGCTCCATACGGGGAATTGATAGAGGTTTTAGTGGAGCTACTTTACTCTTTGCAACCACTAACACCACATCGACGTCGTCATCTTTTCCCACTCGTAGGTAGCAGGCAGCCGAGTATGCGTGCTCACTTGCGTCGACAAATGTATGTAACTCAGCATTATATGCTCCAATTAGCCTGGGTGAGAAACATCTTGGGATTTGCAAAGCAGCCACTTGAGGCAGTAACTGCTTCCATTGGGACCAGTCTTCCTTCAGTATGTCAGGTATCTCTTGATCCCAGTCAATATTTGCGCGCCATACGCGCTGCAGCAGAATCTTGAGTCCGATTGTGTGACATGCCAGTAGGCCCAGGGGATCAAAAATTGACATCAAAACCTGGAGCACTTCTCTTTTAGTTGGGACTACGCTCTCGGCCAGTACATCCCGGCGAAGTCTTGAGAACCTGCATATAAATCTAAACATATCGTTAGATGGCTCCCAATACATACCTAGAACCTTTTCAGTAGAGCCAAACTGTACAGGCTCTTGACTGCTGCGCCTTTAAGGTACTTCAGAACCGTAGCCGAGTTCGTTGCCCAGTTGCGTATGGTAAACCCGCCTTTTGCATGGACGTCTCGAACTTGGGTCGATACCTCTATAGCATCTTGGTCGTTGCTCATGCTGTCGATGAAATCATCCACGTAATGCGCTCTGATGATGGCTTCATAGGCTCGTGGATACTCTATTCGATATGCTTCAGCGTTTTTGTCACGCACATAATGCGCTATGAACGGCGCGCAGCTGATCCCAAATGTCATGGCGCGCATAACGTAAATGCTTGTCTTGTTGTTGCTGATGTCATACCAAAGAAAGCGTTGTGCGTGCATATCCTGGCTTCGGATGTTGATTCGGTGAAACATCTCCGCAATATCGCCGCAAACCGCAACTTTTCCAACTCGAAAAGCCAGCAGCACATCGACGAGGGGATTCAGGCAATCTGGTCCGCTGAGTAGAAAATCGTTTAATGATGCTCCGTGCGCATTGGCTGCTGCATCCCAAACTAGCCGTATCTTAGCTGGTTTATTGGGATTCAATGCTATAAATATTGGCAAGTACCATACATGATGCTCATGCGTTTCATTCATTTCATCTGACAATTGGAACGCATAACCTTTGGACAAAAGATTTTTAACTTGCTCATCGATCTTTGTGTACAGCTCTGGTTCACATTTAATTTTCCTTTTTAGGCAATCCAGTCGTTTTAGCGCGTTTTTGTAGCTTTCTGGTAAAGTTTCCAGCTCGTTGCGCCACAATAGTCCGACCTCATACTACCCATTCTTTTTAACGCAAGTCTGGCTCAGGATTTCGACTGCTCGATTATCGTCGCTCGAACGGAGGTTCCGTGGCGTGATGGCGTCGAGATTGAAACTTTCCTTTATGTTGTCATGAAGTTCTTGCCAGTTACAGTCACAGTGATGCATCAATACGTGGCGCTCTGAAGATGTAGAGCCTTGGACGCTCCAGCCCAGCAGGCACTTGGATGCAATGGGCTCATTCCACTTGCCTTCGCGTATTATGCGAGGAACAGCGACCTTCCAATTGTTCGTTCCGATTAATAGCATAGGCTGTTGGTTGTAGTAGGATTGTAGTGGTAAATTCTTGAGATAACTGAACTTACTGCGCAATTCCTCTACGTCGACCGTTTGCCTTGGCAATGCTATGTTTCGGATTGACTGAACGTTGTTGAGCCAATATAGCTTATTTTCGTTACTGCCGGAGACTTGTACAGAAGCCCGTACAGATGCGTTTTCATTGCGAGAAGTTTCGCTTGTCCATTGCAAGCACAGTGGAGCAGGTGTGCCTTTGATACCAAGTTTGTCAAATATTGTAGTGTCCATCAAAGTTACCGACGACCCTTCATCCAGAAACGCGCATATTTCAATCGACTTGCCTTGGTTATGCAACTATACTGGCATTATTCGGAAGTATTGGCCGTTCGTACCCTTGCTTTGATGAGCACTCACAAAGCTCTCGTCTACGACTGGGGTGCTGGGCGTAATCTTCTGGTGAAGCAACGGATGATGCTTCTTGGTGCAACCGTCAATGCCGCAGTCTTTATTCAAGTGGCACCCCTTGCGATGAACTTTCAGGCATCTGAAACAAGCCTTACCCTTTTTTGCGATTTCCCATCTCTGATCGACTGTGCAGCCCTGGAACTTGCTGCATTGTGGTGGCCAGTGTCCAGCTGTATTGCAAGCTGCACACTTATTCTTGGATTGCTCAGAGTGAGTTTCGTTCTCCTTGTGTCCAGAATACGGCACGTTTTGTTGTTTTACAACATGCTGCTTTGACTCGCAGCTATTATGAGTATTGACTGAGCTTACTTTGTACGCCGGTGTTACAATTGTTGACGCCGCCTCCGCCATGCGATATAACCAGTCGCTAAATGCTTTTATTTCAGGGACAGAGTGGTCACGTGGGTGCATTGCCCAGCTTAGCTTGTGCTGATTTGATAGCTTGTCTACCAACTCTTTAACCAATATGGGATTGTTGAGATGTGCCTGTAGATTGCATGTCTCCATCGTGGCGCATATGTTGCGCATTGCTAACGCGAACTCGAATAAAGATTCCAATTTCAGCTTGGGTGAAGGTAATTTCCTATCCTTGTCAATCACCCTCTCCAGAATGTGTTCCGGTCTTCCGAAGAACATTTTTAGGGTGCTGATGACGTCGGGAACCATGCTTGGCAACAGCAATTTATCTTTCACCAGGTCCCGTGCTTTTCCCTTTAGACATTTTTGTAGCTGCAGCATATTTTCAACATTTGAAAATCCAGCCACTGCAGTGCATCTGGGTCACCGCTGAATGAAGGTAACTCCTTTGGAATTGCTTGCCTGGCAGCAATCTGTACGTTTGTTGGACCAAATGATTGGGAAAACAATGAATTAGATGCGTTGCTATCGTTAGATACATCTGCTGAACCCATCTGCGCTAGAATCCTGTATTTTTCCTCAATGAATTTCTGATCTGCGATTCTCTTTTCCTCCAGCATGTTTAACATCAGCTGACTATGGTTTATAGCCGGTTGAACACTGGGGGGTATTACGACTTCGGACACCTTCATGCTTGACATATCTAAGAGCGTATGGCTGCTCCTCGAATTCTGTCGCACTTCATCTACTTGTCCTTTTGAGCCGGTGCTAGCTGCACCTAACGGTGTTCGTTGCATTTGAGTGTTTATAAATCGCAAGCCCAAGGTGAATTCTTCACACTTTCGTCAACGCCGGCGCACTCAAAATGATACCAATTGTCGCAAACATCACACTGTACCCAGGTTTCTAGTTCCGAATCTGTCTGCTTCTATCTGCAAATTTTACACGCGCCACTAGCCATATTTTGCGTTGATATTAGGCTTATCAACCAAATGTATGTGCGATTGCGTGTACGGGTATGCCAGAATAAACAATCTGTCTCTTTTTCGCGCAAGTATACACGACGTGAATACGATCACTTCTATTTCACAATATTTCGCAAAATTACAAGTGACGCCGCGAACCGGATCGTTCTCGAACCAGAAAAACTCCGTTATATTTCTGTCTGTGTGTGTGTGTATTCGCGAGAATTCCCACTAATTTTTGTATGTATGCATAAATGCCAAATAGAATGTTTTTTAAGAATGTTGTCGGCGAAAGACGAATTTAATTCAGCTGCTCAACTCTTTTAAAATAAATCGCACATGTTTAATAATGTTTATTCATTTGAACCAGCGAGCGAGCTAAGAGCGAGCGACGCGCTTAAAAAACATTCGTCTGCTTCTCCCGCTTTCGTAAAGACAACTAACATAAGTATCGAGAAACAACATAAGTATCGATAACCTTTCATGATACGCTACGTTACTCGATTAGTATTTCATAACATCGATAAATGTAAACAAAAGATGGCAATATTAATTCGTTAAATTCAAATTTCAAATTATGGCGGCAACATATATGTGTACTTTGTCTTACTTGTTGTGTTTATTTAGTCAGACTCTTTTTTACCCGGTTGTTTTTGCTTGTCCCTGCACGCATTTAAATAAAGTAATAATTTTATGATAGGCAACCTTGGTTAGGGAGTAAGAAGACCACACCACTTGCCGACGAGCCAGAGCCGGAATCCTAGCGTGCGCTCCCAGCCAAATTAACATCTCGCCTGTATCATATGTAACCCGTTATAGTACATATATTTGAACCATATGAGTTTTACTGATATCGCAATTGAAAACGAGCCGCATTACCTCATGCCGTATCAATGAGTGCTCCGACCGCGAAGCTCTTCTACTAAACTGAAAATCGTTTTCGACGCATCCAGTCAAACATTTTCTCAGATGTCTCTAAACGACATTCTCTTGGTGGATCCCACTATACAACACAGAATATATTTAATTTTACTCCGATTTCGAATGCATCCCTACGCAATTACCGAGCCCCAGCGCAATTTTCAATTGATTGTATGAAGAGAGCAACCTACAGAACCATTACAAATCTACCGTTCGAACACCGTTAGGTATGGCACAGCTTCAGCACCATTTCTATCTATTTGATGGTTGAAATATATGTATGAGTGGTCTTCATACGAAATCGCATCCTACATCCTCAAGAGCTTAAGGTAATGATTTCTATGTAGATGATCTTCTCTCAGGTGCAAATTCAATAGAGGAACTGCGAGTGTTGAAAAACTAATTGGTTTCTGTACTTAGTTCATAAGGATTCACGCTAACATAAAGGTCCTCAAATTGCGAGCCATTGCAAAAACTTACACCATTTTTACAGCCTTTTCAACATGAACCAGAATGGGCGGAGCAGATCAGTCGGACGGGCCCGACTGTCTTATACCCTGTGCCAAAGCATTAATATTACGCTTGTTTTCGAACTTTTAAGTTCAACTATTGTGAAGCTTATATCTCCTGTGTTTCTTGACCGAATTCAATGTGCTTTTCAGGATAGTTAAATATAATACAAGAGAGCTTATGTTCCAAATAACAATCTTCTATGTTTAATATTACGCGTGTTATTCAACTTTTTGTGTTAAAAAACACGAGGTTGTGTAAGTTTTATTGATTTTTGGGCGTGAAGGGGGCGTGGCATCAACGATTTGAAATAAACTTGATCTGCGTATTGAAGTCACCTACCTTTAGCAACCTACCTTTAAAACGGCTTCTCCAGCAGTTATAGTTTAGAAAATATCAGCGTTTATCCAGACAGACGGACAGACAGACGGACAGACAGACAGACGGACATGGCTATATCGACTCAGCTCATCACCCTGATCAAGAATATATATACTTTATGGGGTCTGCCACGCCTCCTTCTGCCTGTTACATACATTCTGACAAAGTTATTAACCCTGTTTTTCCCATTTTTGAAAAGGGTATAAAAACGCGAATTGTGTTTGCTTAGAGTGGGTGGTCGTTTGCTATATACACTCCTCCCACACAACGCTAAATTTCTCCAACTAATGCCAAAGGGAAATCGCTTTACAAACTTATTAACGCTCGAACCGAATGCAACACAATTGTTCGTCGATGCGTTTATTGTTTTAGATATAAATCAGTACTCGCTTCCCAAATTATGGGAAATCTGCCTGCTGATCGTCTGCATTGCCAAAGGCCGTTTTTAATCAGTGCCACTGCAGTGGCGTAGATTTCTTTAGACCCATTTTCGTATCCTTAGGCATTCGTGGTAAATGACCGGTCAAAACGTAAATTTTCGTCTTTGTGTGCTTTACGTCAAAGGCTGTCCACATGAAAATAGTAACTGATTTAACTTCAGAATCATTCATTATGTGTCCATTTGAAAAATGGGAAAAACAGGGTTAATAACTTTGTGCGAATGTATGTAACAGGCAGAAGGAGGCGTGGCAGACCCCACAAACTATATATATTCTTGATCAGGGAGACGAGCTGAGTCGATTTAGCCCTGTCTGTCTGTCCGTCCGTCTGTCTGTCTGTCTGTCTGTCTGTCTGTCTGTCTGTCTGTCTGTCTGTCTGACTGTATGAACGCTGAGATTTCCTAAACTATAAAAGCTAGAGAAGCCGTTTTGGTCTCTTTTGAAAGGTGTGTACCATACGCAGATCAAGTTTATTTCAAATCTTGGATGCCACGCCCCTGCCGCCTACAATGAATGAAATAAAATACATTCGCCAATTTAACAGACACTGAGCTATTTACATAAATTCTGTTTTCAGTAGTTTGTAGGTCTATGTCATACGTAGATGAGGCTATGTTCAAATTTTGGATGCCACGCCCCCTTTACGCCTTAATCGATAAAAACCGAATAACAAGCGTAATATTGAACATAGAATGTTTTTATTTAGAATATATTCTCTCTTTTATTATATTCAACTATCCTGAAAAGCGCATTGAAATCGGTTGATAAACACAGGAGTTATTAGCGAAACAATATTGCAGGCGGCATCTCGCTCGCCCTCTAGCAGCGCGGCCGTTTTAGCTGGCACACATAACAAAGTAAGAAGAAGAAGAGTTTTGTATGACAGTTTTATATAATTATGTTTAAAATATAGGGTACAAGGTATTCTACAGTCGGGCCTGTCCGACTGATCTGCCCCGTCCAAATTTTTATACCCTGTATCCATTGAAAAGTGGGAAAAACAGGGTTAATAACTTTGTACGAATGTATGTAACACGCAGAAGGAGTGGCAGACCCCACAAATCATATATTTTCCTGATCAGGGTGAAGAGCTGAGTCGATATAGCCATGGCTGTCTGTCTGTCTGTCTGTGCGTTTGTATGGATGCGTCGATTTCCGAAACTAGAAAAGCTAGAGCTGCCATTTTTGGCCTGAAGGTGTACACCAAACGCAGATCAAGTTTGTTTCAAATCTTGAAGCCACGCCCCTGCCGCCCATAATGAATGAAATAAAAGTCATTCGCCAATTTAAGAGACACAAATCTATTTACATAAATTATGTTTTCGGCATTTGGTAGGTCTATACCATACGCAGATGAAGTTTATTTCAAATGTTGTCCCCACGCCCTCCTTTTTTCTTATCGATTAAAACCGAATAACAATCGTAATATTGAACATAGAACGTTGAAATTCGGAATATACACTCTCGAGTATAGTAGTTACCTATCCTGAAAAGCGCATTAAAATCGTTTATCAAAACGCAAGAGATATGATTTAACAATATTACAGGCGTTGCTTCGCTCGAACTCGGGCAGCACGCCCCATTAAAGCATGATACACATGCTACGCTTCATATAATAATTTAAAACCAGTAAGGACGGATCTACAGTCGGACGTAACCATAGGCTACGTACATGCCAAATCCCAAGTTTGTAGCTTTTAAACTGTGGCTGTTGTGGCACTTTCAGATTTTGATTAAAAAATTGTCTGTTACATAACTTCGCTGTTTCTTGTCCGTTTGTAATGTAATTCACAACATCGATGGATAATTCTGTAGGCTACGTACATGCCAAATTACAAATTGGCGGACGGTTTCGTGCGAAACGATTGTGCCACACTCTTCCCCCAACTCCTGAGCAAGGGTTCTGGTCAAGATTTGGGGGTTTTGACGGACCTTAGGCATGATTAGGCGGTTTGCCCGATCTTCAATCCTGTTTTTCCACACTTTGCATCCCCCTCCGGCATCATTTTCGGCTCTATTTAAAACATTTTAAATTGTTTTTCGCGATACACGGAATATATCCACTAGGTCAGGTACGGATTTTCCCATTTGGGGATTATAATAAGTCAGTTGGGTCACTTTAAAGGTCAATCTAGCTCCAGGCATGTTTACTAACAAAAAAACAGGGTATTTTGATCAATTTGATGCGTATTTAGCCAGATTTTGAAATTAAATCTAAAGATATGCAATCATAGCACAGCGTGCATAACCATAGTTAACGGTAAAGTACCGTTTTTTCTTGGAAAAGAACAAAACAAAATCGAAAACTGAAGTGTGTAAAGAGTTTCTTGACAGTGTCAAAAATGTGTAAACTCATAATTTGTTGCTTAAAAATTGTTCCTTACATTATTTTGTTTTTATTTTTGTACATACTTATTAAGAATACTCTATATAATAGTTCTGCATTTTAAAAAATTTAAAAAACTTAACCAAAAGCGCTATTTTTCCCATGCAAAGTCCAAAAATATTTTGTTTTTGCAGTGTGTAAACAGTTTCTTGACATACTGTACATCCAAATTAATGTCAGAATACAAATCTTTAATTTATTATAATTCTTTTATTAATGGACCGATTTAATTGAAATTGTAAAATTGGTAGATATTAATCATGTCTACATTGGCTAATAGCGACAGGTATAGGTCAATTCAAGCGCTTTGATAGCATAATGATCAATAAGTTGACCAAGTTGTGCGTTTCAGCTTGACACAAACGTAAATAAACAATTTGGACATTACTGATCATATGGTCGAGCACGTAGATTTAGTAAATTCAATTTTAACTTTTAAGGGTTTTATACAAATTACAATTAAATATATCTTACCCTTCTTCTTCATAAAACGCATAGTGTGCTTCATAACACGTGTATTCATAACAACGCGTAAAAAGTCAATCTGTTCCTGTTCGTGTTCAGCTGTGATCTTATCAGACACATCCACATCCACATCGTAGTTATTGAATAGTCGGTGCAAAAGGGATGTTGTTGAGTTAGCATCTCTGGCTAACAGATCATGGTGCAGCTCAAAGAGACTTGAAATAAGAATATACATATATAAGTTCCTAGGATGCTTGGATTGTTTGAAAAACTTACGGCTGTGCAGCACGATCATCGCGTGCTCCAGAGTTTGTTCTGCCCTGAAGATTTACTTTGTATAGATATGCAATGGGTTCTGATTCTTCGTTAAAGAGAGTCTGTGATAGCGTGAGCACGTCATCTGCTGTCCTATATAGTGGCTTGCTGTGGAAATATTCTGTAATACGAAATGGAATGAGCCAAATATTTCATATGTACATACACACATATGAAAATAGATATATAAGTTTGATTGTGTGTAACCCTTACGCACCATAAAAATGCCAGCTAAGTATGCCAATTGTAATTAGCAGTGTTATTATTACAAATCTTTTTAGTTTTTGGCATTTATCACCGTCACATGTGTTGTAATTGTTATTAGGTCTCATTTGCAGTTGTAAATCCATTATTATTTAAAAACATTACTTCTTCCACAGTTTCCAAAGCTTATTTGTGTGCTTATGTTCTAGATCTCAGTATAATATCTCCTCGGTCTCTCAACGACGCTTACAATCGGTGGTGAACAAATTTCAGAAAAAAAGGTTTTTTTTTTTACCTTTTTAGACCCTGTACTTTAAAAAAGTAAAAGGGTCTATTAATTTAGTGCAAATGACAGCTGTGTGTAACAGGCAGAAGGAGGCGTGGTAGACCCCACAAAGTATATATATTCTTGATCAGGAGGACAAGCCGAGTTGATTTAGCCCTGTCTGTCTGTCTGTCCGTCTGTCCGTCTGTCCGTCTGTATGAACGCGTCGATCTCAGCAACTAAAAGAGCTAGAGCAGCCGTTTTGGTCAATTTTGAAAGGTGTGTACCATACGCAGAAGAAGTTTATTCCAAATTTTGGATGCCACGCCTCTACCGCGAGCAATGGCCATAAATATAATACATTGACCAATTTATGACATATAAATCTATCTAAATAAATTCTTTCTTCTAAGAACTGTGGTGATGCTTAATATCTACCAATTCTGTAAATTTCAATTAAATCGGTCCGTTATTAAAAGAATTATGATTAATTAAAGATATATATATATATAATTATTTTTTTTTTTACGTTCCGATCTCAGCAACTATAATAGCTAAAGCAGCCGTTTTGGTCAATTTTGAAAGGTGTGTACCATACGCAGAAC